>VBSM01003039.1:9170963-9214936 GCA_008086735.1 Cheirogaleus medius | reverse complement strand
ATTGTGAGCATATACCAAATTTTAATTATCCATTCCTGGATTGACAGGCACTTGAGTTGTTTCCAAGACCTTGCAGCATTGTTGGGCATCTACCCAAAAGAGCATAAGACTTTCTATTATAAAGACATATGCACCCGAATGTTTATTGCAGCACGATTCTCTTTGGAAATTAAATTAACCCGAGAGACAGGATTATATTTAAAATAATTTGGGCCAGGTCTGGTTGCATTCTTGATATAATATATTGAGATAACAGGGAGGAGAAGGGGAGTCTATGGTTCTTTCTTTTTGATGGGTCTGGCTTTATATAAAGAAAGAGGGAAAGCCCCTTCCATTGCCTGTTGATCTCTAAGGAATTTCAATTCAAAGTACTCTTTATACCAATGAGTCATATTTTGGGGTGAAATTTCCTGAGCTCCTTCAGACTTTCCCTTCAATGATTCTCAAAAATATATTTTTCAGCTAGTTTACATTGGAAGTTCCTTCCTTTTATGCCTCAGATTGTACATATTCTTCTTGTTGCCAATTAGAAGGGAAGAAAGTATTAAGACTTAGATAGGGATAAATAATTAAAATAAGACAGAAAAAACTGTTTTTCTTTATATATCTTCATGGATACTTTTTCTATTTACCATTCCATTCCACTGATATTGTTAATAGGTATTTCTTTTACCTATTTACTAGAGCACACATGTAAAATCAGGCCATTTGGTAAACAAGCTAGCTTGTGTTGAACTAACCCTGTTTGCAGAGGTTATTTAAGGGTCTTGAGTTGCTTGCTCAAGAAAAAAACAACCTATTCAAGTTCAGTTACATTCAGTTATGATATAAATATTTATATGCTTCTACCACAATAAATAAGAAACATACGTCTAGATGTTTAGAAATATTTTTACCTGCTGCTGAGTTTGATGACTCCCCAAACTTTAGGCATAATAGAATTTTTTTTCTTAAATCATATTGAATCCTAACATGTAGTCACATATGAACACGGGCTAGTACAAGTCTAGGACTTTCAGAGAGTTGACATGGAGTGTTTGTTCTCTGGGCTTTTTTTCCATCTTCTAGTATTATCTCGGATGATTGAGTTTCTCTCTTCAACCTTTTAGTTGTTAAGAGGTAATTAAGGGATGGCATATGTATGACTTTCCAGACTGTGGATCAATTGGAAGCTATGTGTCATCATTTCTCCAAATTAATCTTTATACTCTCTCCCGCTTAGCTGAAGTAACTTCAAAGAAACAGTTTGCTTAAAAGCATAAAGCTTCTGAGAGCACCTTTTGTCTTTTCTCTGTGGTTCTACAAAGTTTTCCCATATTACCTCTTGGCTTTTGCACTTTTCTATTTCGTTGTAAGAACACTCTCATTTTCTCTTTTATCTCAAATATTTTTAGCCACTGATGTGGATTAGGTCTCCCTGAAATTGAAATATACTAACACTTCTATTAATCACAGATTCAACTTTTGCAAATAAACTGCCCCAATTAGAGAATGCATCAACAATTTTAACCAATTTTTTAAAAATCTAGTTTTACCAATAATAGGAAAAGATATTTCCAAGATTTTCTACATCAAGACTCAACTGAATTTCCTCATTCTAATTCTGGGGTCAGAAGTTTACTCAAATATTGAGGTCTCACAAGAATGAGATTATTGTTGGATAAAGTAACACACAGGAAGTGTTTAAGAGAGAACTAAGCCATATAAAATTAACATCCATATTAAGAAGGAAACAGAAAAAAGAAACCAAGGAAGGAGAATAAAAATAACCAGCAATGTAGACTTGTAAGGAGAACAAGGAGTAGCATCTTAGAAAGAGAGAAAATTTTACTAAGTCATATGCCTCCCCTTTTTAAAAATAACTTTCTTGAAATATATTTCAGTGTCATATGGATTTGACTGTATTTCCTGCCAAAGTGGGAAACTGGTCTCTAAAAGAAGTAACAGAGCGAGTCACCCTGGGTGCTATGTGCTTTTAGATGAAATCTGCAACACCCTGACAAAATAAAGACCAAGGTAACAAATGGTCTCATTTCATGAAAGGTCTTATGAATAGAAAATAGAACGTTCATGGAGGCCTGGGTTTTATTAACAAATTTACATTAAAGATAGCATGACACAGCCTTTTAATCCATAATATAATCAACATAGATATGTTTACAAAAACTACTCTTTTAAAAAACTAGGTAAGTTTCTATAACTTTCTTTTGTTATTTTAGTTCTGTTGTTTCTAAAATGCTGTGGATAATTCTCCTCATTCTATGTGCAATTTAATCTTTGCTTTAAGTGAATATCCTCATTCACACATACACACTGACAATACCCAGCTTCCCCTATGCAAAATTTTTGTGCTTTTTTGTCCCCAGATTGTCCTAGAACTGAGAATTCTCTTGTGAGTCCTCTTCCTATCTAATTCCCTTCTCTGAAGGATGCTTAAATATAACACATCTGCTTTCTGTTCTTTTCCTAATTGCTAGAGGAGCTGAAGCTAGAGCTATTTGGTAAATTGTAGATGGCCAGTGCATGAGTGAAAATATTTTCATCACAATTAAAAGTGGATAATGAAGCAGGAATAGAGCAATGATGGAGAAACACAGAAGAAATAGACTCTTGACCCTTATCATTACTATCATAGCAACTCCATATGTACATGTTTTTGGTATGTACCAGGCATTTTTATGAATTGTTGATATGTATATATGTAGTTAATCCTCCTCCCCAAGGCCCTCTGGAGTAGATAGTACAATATTTCTCACTTTGGAGATGAGAAAACTGAGGCAGAGACCATTTAAGTAGCTTGCCAAGGTCACACTGATTGGCAGATTGAAGCCTAGGCATTCTAGTTAAAGAGATCATTCTGTGAACTATGGTAATTTATTGCTTCACAGGAGAGAGGAAATATTTTGGCCCCCACAGGATAGGCTTAGGTTTTGGCTGTTACTCAGGGAAGTTGCTGAATTCTTGTATTGATGTTCTTCTGACCTCTGAGATTCATGAGAATGAGCCGCTGGATGAACTAGGCAAACATATACATGACTAATTTTATACCACTGTGTACCAATTACTATTTTGATCCAACAAGGAAAACAGGCTGATGACAAAGGACACCAATATATTTTTACTCTGGAATTTTAGGAAAAAAAGATAAGGCAAATTATATGAGAACATTGTGGCCATGTTGATGAACCTCTCCCAGCATCTCAGTAAGCCAGCTTCCAACTCAGTGGTCTTCATAACAAGTTCAAGGTGATTTTCTGCCCATAAGCACTGGCACAGTTGATTTAGGCACTTTTTTGTTTGTTTGTTTGACTGGTCACTGCCCATTCCATGCCAGTTAAAACTTTTATGTGTCATGACACTGGTGATTTTTAACATAATCCTTAGTCCTCACTTTCCAAACCTCACACCTGTAGATTGGGCAGCAGATTACAGCCAGAAGCAAAAGTGAGAGAACTGCAATATGCTTTTGATTCCTCATAATGAACAAGGTCAAATGGACTTTGTTTCCTAAGCAGAAAACCAAAATGTAGATGATGAAGGCACAATATGAATGTGCTCAATTTGAAATTCCCTGAAATTATGTCTTCCAAATTTGTCTTTATGATGACAAGTTCCTCTCTAGCATCCTACTTTAAACTCGATAATATGAAAAAGCATTTCTTGAAGACTTCAAAATATAGAGAATTATTTCCAGGATTTCACGTGGCCCTCAAATGCTTCCAGAGACCATGCCTGGAAGAGTCTACTACAGAGGAAAGAGGAAGGCTGGGCTTTCTCTCATTTTCTCTAGTGTCTCCACATTCACACCAACACAGGTATCTTTAATTTAAAATTTCTCTGAGCTTCTTTTCTTTCTGTTCTCAGAATTATGCATCTGTTTATCATTTGGTCATTGTTTTTAACTTTCTATCACCAGAAAACTCTAAATTCCTGACCACGGCATTTATAGCTTAAATTATCTCCTTACCTTTCTTTCTGCATGGTTTTCTCATTTCTTTCTTGTTTCCTTTGATTTTCCATTCCCTTTCAATTCTCGTTTCTCATTCTGTCTAATATAACTGATTCTAATTCTTCCTCACAGCCAACTTTCTTCATTTTTATTTCACTTTGGAGCAACATAATTTAGATGCTATGAACCTGTCTTTACTTTAATATAGTGTATCCTATAAATAAGACCAAAGAACCTTAATCAAATACATCAAATACGTATACATATACTATAAATAATTGAAAATTCAAAGCAGTCAGTAAGACACAGGAGGCAACTTTATCCTTTAATAAATATAAAATGCTTCCTCTACCCCTAATGTTATCATCCTTGCTCTTATTCTAAATACCTGTTTTAAGGCATGCTCTTCTTTGGCTAATACACAGAAATGAACTAAAATAAAAGGTTAATTCTGGCCATGCTGTGGTTGCATTGAAGATAGTAGTCATGGGCAACACTATCATGTATGATGTAAAATGTAAAGTTCTGTTCCCACTAAATTTTAGGTGGAAAATTGCTATAGCTCAAATTTCATAGTTTCTGTTTCAAAAACAAAATGAAATTTTAAAAACAACACTTAAAAAAAGACTTGGTTGGTTATATGATTATACAATATAGAGAATTTCACATTAGCCATGTAGCTAACTTTTTAAAGGTTGGTGATATTTAAGAAGATACTCTTGCCTTCATACTAGCTAGGTAATACCAAAGTATGTGTAATGCCTTATTATGGCTTATGTTTTACTGTTACTCTCATTATTACTGTTGCCATTTTTCTCCCAAGAAGTTTTCATTTTTATTTCAGATGCTGACAATAATATTTGATTGCCTGAAATGGTTATATTTAGTTATATTTTTATAGTACATATAAGCTACATTTTATTAAACTTTTTGCCTATTTCATAGGCTACACACCTAAAGAAGACCCCAACAAAGTATTATTTTACTGCACAGTATAAAATAAAGTAAGAGAAAATATTTATTTCTATACTTATACTCTCTAAACAAATAGTATCCTCTATTTATGCTGAGTGTGTCTACATGTAGCCAAAATGTAGGCAATCTGTACATTCTCAGGGGCATTTTCAAACTGGCATTGAGAGCCCAAGGAATTACTCTATTTTGTATGTCCACTCACCTGCTGGACATTTTCCTTATTCTAAAGCTTTTAGCTTAGATTAGTTGAAGAAAAGAGGAAGTAGGGCAGAACTTCCACAATAGAGAAAAAGAACGAAAATGATCCAATTTCATTATTTTTCATAGGATGAATGCATTTAAAAGTTTGATTGCAATAAGTATTTTTAAAAATTTTTAAAAAGAAGAAAAAAGAGAAGAAGGAGGAGAACAAAAGTAGTAGATATTTGCTTGGGGCATTCATCCTCTTAATGCAATGTACTTGAAAATTTAAACTACATAATTATTTGGTTTATAGCTACATAAGATGTATAAAGGATTGGTGTAATCTTCCCCAAAGCTAAAATATATTACATAACCTTGAAAAAGAAAAAGAAATATGTATTGGTGGTTTCATATTTTTTTCCTGATAGTAAAAACTTTATCTTTTTAGTTCAAGATATTTGGCATAATGTTGTTGAATTCCTAAAAATGCCATGCCATGCCAAACCTTCCTTGAGGTTATTGTTACAGTAATATCAATAGCAACAACAACACATACAACCCCATGCACTGTCAGTGGTTTCCAGCAAGTTTATTCATCTCTCATGTAAATAACCAAAAGTTGTTGTCTTTTACAGGGAGGGTCAAGTAGAGATCTGTTCCACAGCCAGGCTGAAGGAGAAATGGCTAAGGGCACTACAGTCTCCAGGGTAGATAGAGATGGCAAAACCACTGGTGGCTCTTGAACTTTTTTAAAAAAGGGGCATAGGTCAGTAGTAATCACAATTTGTTGACTAAACCAAGTAACTTGGTAAGGTTGCCTGCTTTCTACTGAGTGTGTCTCACACACCATTATAAAGTCAAAATATCCTAAGCCAAACCATTGTAAATCAGGAACCATCTGTAATTTAATCTACCACAAGTACTTAAGCAATTAAAAGTAAGACTAGTAGTTGTCAATCAAGAATAAGCATTAGCACTTTTCATTTTTTAATGAACATGTCAAAATTGAAATCTGCCACTAAGTCAGAATTTTTTAAATCACTGCCCTTAGGTACTCCATTAGAAATCTGGAATTTAAATATTTAAAAATCTTGAAGTTGTGTGGTGATTTTTTTCTCTCAAGAACATTTATATTCCTCCAGCATCAATGCATGTTCTTTTGATACCTTTAAAAGCAACTTCATTCCTTTCTACATGGAATTCACTTTCATGCAAGAATATTTATTCTCTCCTATTGCAGGCACCATAAGGTGAAAAGTGCTTCTCAGAAGTTGTCTCAACACTAATGGGAATTTTTAATCAGGAAATGTTGTAGTGCTAATCTAATAGACTTTAAGTTAAGACCTCAGTGTCACTGAAGCCTGAAATATCCCTGCAGTTCCACATATAGAAATCTCTAAATAATGCAGCCCATCCCTAAAGAGGTATTATGCAAATGAATGCATTTAGTTAATATGTACTGTAAACAGATCACTACTTCTTTATTCCTTTCTAAATCACAGCAGAGATTAAAGCTGTAATACTCTTATTACCTAACAAAATAGCTAAATATTTAAAATAGATCTGCAAAGAGCTTCAAGCCCAAGATAACACCCTCTTGAATTTGGATTGGGCTTTTCTTCCAAAAGTCGTAGCATTTTCTTATACACTTTGTCTGAAACTCCCAGAAGAAACATCTCTCCTACAAATAAAAGTTACACTAGCTTTCTCTGACCACTGACAGGTTATTGAATATCTTACATTCTCATATTACCAAATTCCAATCCAGTACTTGCTGACAAATGAAAAATTGGCAATCTCACAAACATATAAATTGGAAAAATCAAACTCAAAATACAGAATCATTAGTAGACTGTAGTTGATTGTTTATTTCTAATTTAGTGGTCTCCCAATAAGCTAAAGTCTATCTCTGTCAGAACTCCTCCCTGCCACATTGACCGATTTTAAACACCAGCAAATGATTTCAGGTGAGAATGAAAACTGAACAATGATCTTTTCATTTATCTTTTAAACCTTTATTGAATGCAGACAATGAAGTAGGATGCTATGGCTTTGGCTATATAATTTTAAAGGGTTGATTTTTATGATGGTATTTTTGAGCCATCATAAACGTTGGATGGGACTGACAGCAAAGCTTTTCCTCTCAATTATGCAGAAGCCAAGTGATCAAATAGTGCTAGTTTCATTAAACATGCCCAACATCCCCTTGGGATGGTGCATTGTCTGCCAGAGAATTTTCTATTTATTTCAAGAGACATAAAAACAGAGCATGGATAAATGATGACTTTTAAATCAGCAAATTTGCTTTTGCTTTTCTGTTTTTAATTTGTTATTGAATTGAGGGAGTATATTTCTCTATTGTTCAGAAATAGAGAGAATGAAAGGAACTGAGTCTAGTTTTGTAGTTGAAGCAGAAAAGTTCTGCAATCTCACACAGGGGAGAGAAGAGAGGGTACAGATAAATCTACACTGGTCACTTTCAGCGAAAGGGAGACTCAATCAAATACATTACAGCTTCCTTAGAGAGGAAAATAGGCCTCTGTGCAGCACTGAAAGGCAAGTTTTAAGAGTGAAGGAAATGATCGGCTCAGAGTAGTGTAGCAGGATGTAAGAAAATGTTGTCAGAGGGTCTTCCGTGTTCTTGCTAATGGCCATTTTGACTTGCCATTGGTACATAACAGATGATTGTCCTTGAGGTGTGAAGAGGTCTGTAATGTACAGAGTGGTAAAAGGAGTTTTCCAACACTCAACATTCTCCGAGGCAGCTAGACCAGATATATGAATGTCAGGAAAAAAGCAGAATGTACTAGAAAATCTGAGATACAGCCTTTAGAATCATCAGGTTTTCAAATGCCTACTTCATTGTTCCTTGTCCCTTTTCAACAACACTCTTCTTTTTTATTCCTACTATTTTGCATGGTTCTTTTTATATTAATAAAATTATTTCCATTTTTTATTCCTGCTTTCGTATGTCAATGCTTCAGTTTTCTCTAGTTCTATTCCTTTTTGCCCTTTTAAATTTTTTTAAAAAAGATATCACTCTAACCTTTTACTTCCTACTGGTATTTCCTGTAACATTTACTTTTATGCAGAAAAACAGGATTACATCAATAGTGAAAAAAATCAAGTTGATCTCAAAAGATATGTTTCTATTTTCATCAAAAGTTATCAATTATTCCCAAAGAAATATGATATGATGAAGATCCAGTTGACAAGGTCCATGTTGTGGCTTATAAAATAATATTGTCATTCTGAATTTTACTTTCTAAACTATTTTGACTGCATTCATTGATGGACAATAATTAGGAATCATGGCAAAGCTTTTTTAAATATAGGGCTATTGAAATAAAATATGATTACAAAAATAAAAACAACCCCCCTGTCATGGGTGGAATGGTAGCCCCCAAAATATAACTTCATGTTCTAATTCCCAAAGTTATAAATGTTATCTCACTTGGAGGGGGGATGTTTTCAGGTGTAATTAAATTAAGCATTTTTTTTTAATTAAGGATTTTGATATGCGGAGCTCATCCTGGATTACCCAGGTAGGCCTGAAATGTAATGACAAGTATCCTTATAAGAAATATACATACAGAAGAGGAAAAGACACAGGCATACAGAGGAAAGGTGATGTGAAGACAGAGGCAGAAATTGGAATGATGTGGCCATAAGCTAAGGAGGCCAAAGGATGTCAATGGCCACCAAGTGCTGGACTAGGCAAGGAAACATTCTCCCCTAGAATCTTTAGAGAGAATGGGCCCTGTTGATCCTTGATTTTGGACTTAAGGCCTTAAGAATTGTGAGAGAACAAATTTTGTTGCTTTCAGACACCCAGTTTGTAGTAATTTGTTACAACAGTCATAGGACACTAATGCATCTTCCAAAAAAAACAAAACAAAACAAAAAAAAGTCTATATATCTCACAATCCTCTGTATGAATTGTTAAGAGATGCGTATATAGAGAGACCTTTTTATAGACTGAAATAAGCACTTCATTTTATAGTTATTTATAAGCTTTTTCTCAAAGCACATTTGCAACCACATCATTTCCTTTGATGCCATATATAAATTTTCTTCAAGTTCTATTTGCAATTATCTAGCTTTGTGGCAATGAGTAAAATGGGGAAACAGGACTCTGAGTAAGTGGAAAATTTCGCACAGAAAACAAGCTTCTCTCTCCACGGGAATTAGGAATAAAATCCTATCAAGGATACCTGTGTTCATTTTGAGTTTACTTGTATTTAAACATTTTTAGATGAGTCAGAAAGGAATTAGTATTTTGACTTTGAGGTAGTATATAATTCTGAATCACTAACTGTGTTTAAAACACTGATCCGATAAGTAAAATAAAGCATTTCAACTTTGTCCTTTGAGATGTAACCCAAGCAAAGTACTTTTTACTGCAGCCTGCCAGAACCCAGTGTTCTTGATCCTTTCTTCCTGCTCTACATTTTTTCATTTTTTGCATTTATCATCTACTATTTGTAGTATGTGTCTAATAACATTGCTAATTTTTATTTATTTTGTTAATTGTCTGAATCTTGGCATGTTCTGTGTCCTTGTGTATCCTAAGGACCTGGAACAACAACACATGGTCAGTGCTCAATGTATACTGAACAAATGAATAAATAGTGAGAACCATTCTCTTCTGCCAAAGTCTAAGGGAAAATAAGCTCCAATTAACATGCTTGGAGACATGGAGAAATGAAAAGAATGGCTGCTTCTGAAGATTAAGAACGTGAGAGAGAGCAGAGAAGGAGAAATTAAAATTTGAGATATCCTGTGGCTGCCGTGAGACCTACTTTTGCTACAGTGATTCTATTATTATGGCTCTCCCCTAAGAATCAGTAGAACATTAAAATATTGGAGTAAATGATGACCCCCCAAACGGTTAGTAAATCTGTACTCAAAATCATCTACATCCATCCTTAAGAAGATTATTAGAAAGTCAAGAGTAGGGAAGAGAAATGAGCAATTGTTTCTTTGCTATTTGTTGCTTCTGTTGTCCAGAGAACCACCACTTTTCCTCATAAAGAACTTTTCTTTGTTTGACATGCTTACTTGTGTTGAGTGATGAGTATGATATAAGGAGGTATCTCAGTCCACTGGAGCTGCAATAATAAAATGCCACAAACTAGGTGGCTTATAAACAGCTGAAATGTATTTCTCACAGCTATGAAGGTTAGGAAGTCCAAGATCAAGGCAGCAGCAGATTAGTTGTCTGGTGAGGGCTTTCAGGTTTATAGAAAGCACCCTTGATATGTCCTCACATGATGGAAAGGGAAAAGTAACTCTCTAGGACCTCTTTTATAAGGGCACTAATGCCATTCATGAGGGCTCCAGACTCATGACCTAATCACCTCTCAAAGATCCCCACCTCCTAATATCATCACCTTGAGTGTTAGAATTTCAACATATGAGTTTTGGAGGTTATAAACACTCAGACAATAGCAGAAGGATTGAGCTTGTATTATTACTATTTTCTCAATCTATTTCTAAAGCTGTTCTGCAGTTTGTCTTTACAATAATTTTAGCAGAGGGGACAGATATTCTTCCTATGTCACAAATAATGAAGCTGAGTCATGAATATTAAGGGAATTACACAAGTTTTCACAGCTAGGTAATTTGGTGGTGGGTTTATGAATCTTGGATCCTGACTTTTTAATTCTTTGTTAAAAGTAATCTTTTTCACATTGATTATCTAGCTTGTTAATTCTGTGAAATGGATTCTATCCTTTCATTCTTCTATCCATTTATTCTTTCCTTTAGACAAATAGAGGATCAAATCAAATCATAGTATTTGAAATCAGTATTCTTGGGTTAAAATTTATGTCTGCCACTTAATAATTATGTGATATTGAGAAAATTACTCTCAAGTTCTCTGCCATTCCATTTCTACATCTGTAAAATATTGATAATAACAGAACGTCAGACATTATTTCCCAAGTCATCATTGTTTTAAATTTACTTTTATGTTTACAATTTTCTGTGCTCTTTATTATTTCTTGAGTGTCATATCTTCCTTTTGAGATCACTTTCCTCTTTTCTGAAGTATCTACTTTAGAGTATATTTTACTATGAATTTGCTAATGACAAATTCTGTTTGCCTTTGTCTGCTTTTGTTAGTGAAATTTTCACTGCTCATAGGCTATTTTTTTGGGAGATATTATCTTTTAGGGCATTGAAGATTGGATTCCACTGTCTTCTGGTTTGCACTATTGCATATGTGAAAACAGATGTCAGTCTAACCACTGCACCATTAAAGTGAATCTGCTTCACTCTGGTTGCTCTTAAGTTTTCTTTTTGTTGGGTTTTCTATGCCTTCCCTATGTCCATATAAGCGTGGGTATTTTTTCTTCGATCATCTTTCTGGAGCTTTTTGGGACTTTCTGAATTAGTTTTGTGATTTTATTAATTCCAGAAATTTTTAACAATATATTTTCAAATATTTCAACTGTCACATTCTCTTTCTCCTCTGCCTCTAAACTAAAATTAGATATATATGAAACATTCTTACTTTGTTCTTCATATATCCACACCTTTCCTATTGTTTTTCTTTATACCTCTTGTTGTACTCTTTCTAGATCTAACTTCTAGTTCACTAATTCCATACCTAATCTGTGTTAAAATTGTCCACCGGGTTCTTATTTCAACTATTCAGATTTTCATTTCTAAATGTTTTATTGTTATTTTTCAACTACCTTTGATCATTCTTTATTGTTTCTTGTTTGCTGCACATCTGTCAAGTTTGCATTTGACATCATTAAATATAATTATCATTCATTTTAAAAATCTCTGTGTTTAACCCTATTATCTTAAGTTTTCTGGGTGTATTTCTTTTGTTAGTTGCTGGCTTTTGTTGATAGCACCTTATTTCATTCCATCTTTGGTTATTTTTGCTACTCTACTTTCCAAGATACTGGGGAGTTGGGTGAGGGAGATATATATAAAAGAGAGTTTTTTAAAGAGGATTTGGGTTGCTTTTTTGGACTAAAGTGCAAAGTAAGGCAGAAAATCCTCCTGATCGGCACCTTGTGGTTCCAACTCCTTGGCAGCCTTCCACACTCATCCCTTCCTATTTGGAGTCAAGACAGCTAATTTTGTTGTAGTCCTCTGAAAGGAGCGATGGCAGGTTTGATATAAATTCACCCTAAGAGTACAGTCCTTCTGCATCTCAGATGATTTAGAAGATTATCTCCTAATGTATATCTTGGGCATTAACCAAGGCCATAAAATCCGAAGCTGAGATTCAACAGTCATGCAAATGCCTCAGCACAGAAGCAAGCAGCCTTGTTCCACTTACCTTTCTGGATTCCAACTTTTACCCCAACCCTAGCATGTGAAATATTTTACCTTCTTGAGAGATCATTGATGCTTAAAAGAAAATTTTTGAAACACATATTATATATTTGACTATTAATATTTTCAGCAGACAAGTATATTCACACATCTAACCTGCCATGTTATTAAAACAGACATTAAAATGGAGTTAATACTCCAAACTCAAAGTTGCTGTGAGGATTAAATAAGACTAAGCATGAAAGCTCAGAGTTTGGCACAGTATAAGCATGTGGTACATATTAATAGTTGTTACTAGTCAAGAGTTTATGACACTTGTTTTAAGTTAAATATGGGCTAGAGCTTTAGTACTTTTCTTAAATATTTAATGTGACAAATATCCTTTTTATTATTTTTTAATTTTTATTTCAGAATATTGTGGAGGTACAAACATTTTGGTTACATAAATTGCCTTTGCACTGTCTGAGTCAGAGCTACAAGTGTGCCCATCCCCCAGACAGCATGCACTGTACCCTTTAGGTGTGAGTTTACCCATCCCGTCTTCCCCCCACCCCCTGCTTGCCACCCAATGAATGTTACTTCCATATGTGCACATAAGTTTTGATTAATTAGTACTCAAATGTTTACAGCAGTGGAATTCATCCTCTGTTTTAAATAATAGTTACAGAAAGCACTGGTTTTTTTTACCCTTTTCTAAGAGTTGCAAACAAAATGGCATCACTTCAAGCAGAAGGATACCCATGCACAAGATTACATACCGTTGATGCATATCTCTGTTCAAAATTTTAGCTCTCCAGCTACAGTCCATTTCTCTTTCTCTCTTTGGAAAATGCCCTGAAAAAATACCCATTTTCTCTGTGTATTAGTCAACTCAAACTGCTGTAACAATATACTATAGACTAGATAGCTTAAACAACAGAAATTTATTTTCTCACATTTCTGAAGACTGGGAAGTCCTAGATCCAAGTGTCAGCCGACTTCTTTGCTGGAGAAGGATTCTCTTCCTGGCTTGCAGCTGGCTGCCTTCTCACTGTGTCCTCACATGGCGGGGACGGGATTAGGGTCAGTCTTCCTCTTCTTAGAAGGCCACAGTCCTATCTGATTAAGGCCCCACCCTTAAGACCTCATTTAAATTTAATTACTTTCTAAGGACCCTATTTCCAGATATAGTCACAATGGGGGTTAAGGTTTCAACATATGAGTTTTGGGGAGTAGTTTAATAGTTTAACAGATAGTTTAATATCTGTTCTGTTTTTTTGTGCAAATATGAAGACTCTTAGAAATGTAAGTTTAAGACACTCTTACTGCAATATGTTTCTTCACAATCTGTTAATCTGTAAGATATTGGTAAGCGTCACTGAATTTTACCAATATAACACACTATACTATTGCAGATGTGTATCTTTAAATCATTAAATTAAGGCTTCCACAAGTCTTAGCTCAGTATTCCTCAACTCTTTTCCTGAGTCACTGTGTCCATGATATTTGCTCATGAGATCCTGAGTGAAGTTATAAGAGAAAGAACTAAAAAATGTAAATATAAATACTTATATAAAAAGTAAGCCATTCTTGAGAGAAACAGAAAGTCAGCTATATCATACAGAGAAGTTAGTTTTTTGAAAAGATTTAAAATTAAGCAATTTAATTATGTAGAATATGTAGTAATAGTAGGATGTCCGCATAAACATGAAAAGTAAGATGGCTGTTCCATAGAGATGCCATAACTGAAGGTGTATATGGCAAAGTCATCCATTTAGAAGTAAGATATTATAATAGACTCATCATAAACTTTGGACTTGGATATACTTGAGTGTGTACCTTGGACCTACTATAAAATATAGCTATGAAACATTGGCATACCTTATTCATTATCCTTTGTCTGAAATAATGCAAACACTGGAAACAGTAACATCTAAGTCTAGAATTGCTGAATAAAGTGAATTAATTAAGAAACATAAAAGCGGGTATATAATTAGCATTTTTAAATATACTGAAGTTTTATTCAGCCTTAGTTTTTTTAATCTGTAAAATGCTTATAATCTCCCTGGTTTTGTGTTTTTCTGAGTAAATAAAATTAGTTTTTTAAGGCATTTAGTCCAAAGTCTGGCACACAGGCACATAGTAATTACATAGTTATATTTTTTATTTTTCTAATTTCTTATATTATTCTTCAATTGAGCTATTAATTTAAATTAATCACTAAAAAGAGATTATAGAAAGAAAATAAGGCCAAAGACAAAACTTTGGGAAGTTTTTATATCAAAATTTGAAAAATGAAGAGAAACCAGCAAGATTTTAAAAGGTCACAAAGGCAGATGAGAAAATCAGTTGAGAGGAATGTTTGGGACATCGAAGGTACATAGAGTTTATAAATAAGGATCAGTCAATAATATTAAAACCAACAGAGAAAGAAGAATTTTGAGTGCCAAGAAAGAGATATTGATTTTGCAATTTGAAACTTGCTGTTTTCTTTTAAGAACACTTTTAACAGAATGGCAGGAGAGAAATCACATTGTGGGGAATGGATGAAAAATATGGGAAGTAGGATATGGTGATAGAAGCATAAGGAAAGACTGTGATTGTCTGCATGTTAGAGAAGCCAAGAAAGAATGTCTTCCCCACCTTAAGAAAAAGTGTTTCCCGTGTTTATGGAATACAGTTAGTGAAAGTGATTGATTTAAGAGTGAGAGAAATAAGACAGGAAGGAGGGATCAAGGGCATAGGTGAAGATGGTCATTTAGGAAAAAAGTCACACACCTTCCTTCACAACAGGCAGACATGGAGGAAGAACTGGTAGAATGACATGGTAGAATTTTTGGAGAATTAAGGGTGTGGTCATAGGGAGATACTTTCACAAGGAAGAGAGAGGCTGGAGAAGAGGCTCCTGGATGACTTTCATTTTTCTTAGGGACTAGGAGGTGAGTTTATCTTCATGAGAGTAAAAGAGCAGTGATTTCTGCCACAGAAGCTCATGGAAAGTAGTGAACAATACCTAATCGGTATTTCAAAGCATAGGACAGTGAAGCATGCTTGGCACTCAAAAATCATTGCTGAGCTGAATTTTGCGTATTTAGATCTTGAGGAGGATGGAAGTGATTAGGAAATGCCAATGTGAGAAAGAAAAAAAAAAAAAACAGAAAAAGAAAAAAATGAATTAAACATACACACACACATTTGAAGAGTTTCAGTGGCAGCTCAACTGAAGTTAGAGAACATAAATTTGAAGTAGACCTAGTCTTGGAAGATAAATCCTATTTTAAATCCTAGGAGAAGCTGGGTAATGAAATCCATTAAGAATACACTACCCAATTGAAAGTTGAAAAGGAGATTAGGGAAGACAAATGTAATTACCCAAATTGTAATTTGGTCAAGACACCAAGGTTAATAACATTCCTCCTTTTTCAAAAGTTGCCATGAATTTTTTAATACCTTATAATGGCCAGTGTCACAGTTTTTATTTCTTACAAGAGATGAACTCTATGCATTTTTAAATGTTAAGCATGTATATTAAGGATATGTATTCATCATTGCATATGCACATACATTTACACCAATACAAATATTAAAAAGTGATTTTTTTTAAATTAGGTAAAGTGCTTAGATGGAAATAGCTGACTCTTTCTCTTACAAATTTGATGAGAAGTTGTGAGTAAATAGGATCTATCATGATAGTTAAAAGTGAAGGTTAGTGTTTGGGTCACCACGATATTGTTTAGGAGTTAAGAGTATATGGTCATTAGAGAGACATCCGTTCAAGCCAGACTCTGCCGAGGTCAAGTTATGAATTCTCTTTAAACTCATCTTATTTCTTTAAAGTAGAGACACAAGCTGTATTCTATCGTAGGGATGTAGAAAAATAAAGAAGATAAATCATGTAGAATATTTAACATAGGAACTATATTATCAATAAATATTAAGTATACTACCTATTAATAATTTTAAGTTGAAGATTCTTTAATCACAGCTATTGATGTATAAACCAGCAATTATGGAAAGCAAGGTTCAGAAAATATCATCACTCTTGGTAATGTCAGAATATGGAACAATTATCTTCCTTATACATTTATTATGCTAAACCATTTTGGTATGCATGTATCTTTCTTGGTGCACATTTTGACCTATTTGGATTTGTATCATAATGATCCATTTTATTAAGGGATTCCACCATTTGTTTAATTTTGAAGACAATACCAAAATGGTATTAAGCATTAAATCAATGTGAACAGTAGAGTGATTCTTCAACATCTCTTCATAAATTGTCTTTTCTCTCCTGAGTAAAGTATACTTATGTTCAGCAAATATCATAGTCTTAAAAATATGAATAAGCTTAAAAAAACTAAACAAAATCATATTTCTGAAATTAAGAGAAAAAATATACATAGCAAGTTACTGGAATTAAGAGAAACATTTTTTTTATACATTGAGAAACATCGATTTGACCATGAAAAGTCAATAAAACAACAAATTTAACATTTTTCTTACAAATTCACATTTTAAAAGTATTTAAATGTCAGGATTAATTTCACTAATATATTACTATACTTAACTATTGTTTTCCATAATAATGTAATTATTCCATTATTTAATCATACATGGCAACTAATTTTAATATTAAATAAATCACCTTAAATAAAACAAACTTGCTAGCATTGTTTTATTAATAGAAAACATACTGGATGAATAGTTATAAACAATACTACCCAACAAACTAAGTGCTGTCATTACCCTTTCCTCCTAAAGTGCCTTTCAAAGAAGAGTGATAGGAAGTGTTTAAGAAATAAACAAAGAATATAATCTATGTCTTTATCAAGTCAAATCTCATAACCAAATATTTCAGTCACAACCCTTTTATTCAAATTAGTTGAAGCAAAAATACATCTAATTAGGCTCAGTAAAAGGGAAATCCAATGGTTGGAACTATTTTCGGGATTCTTAAATCTCTCTTTCTCTCTCTCTCCTCTCACTCACTCACATCTGCTTAGCATCTGTTAATTTTCTGTACAGTTTATCTCTGTTTATATCATTCTCTCCTATAGAAGAAAATGGCTAAAACCTGTCTCAGAGTTTCATTAGCTCAGCTTGGGAACTACTGAACAAAGAGAGAAACTTTTCCCAGTGACTTTATAGAAAACCCTTGAGATCTATTTGTTTTGGTCTTTGTGTCCATTTCTGAACTAATCACTATGACCAGGATAATGGAATTTTGATTACTGAGGTATGAGTCACACGGCCACCTACACATTGGCAGGTGCTGGAAAAATATGTATGATTCGTAACCACATAAACCAGAAGAACATTGAACTGAGAAGAGAGTCCCCAAAGCAAAAGGAGTGATGTTGTCAAAAGAATGGAAGAAAAACTATTCAGATAAAATTAGCAGCTAAATCAATTTAGTGATATTTTTCCATTATATTAATAAAGAAGTAAATAAAATAAAGTAGAATTACATAAATTATTACATAAACTATATATATTTTCACAATATTTTATGCACCGTAGTTGAGGCTTTTTGTTAACTTTGTGTGGGACTTCGTTCAAATCACTGGCAATCTCTGTAACTTAGTCTCTTTAATTACAAAACTAGGAGGCTCGACTTATCTTCATGGTGTCTGCTCAATTCAAAACATTATAGCTTTTAGATAAGTCAAAAGATATGTTTCTTGTATATTTTCAATTTAAAGGGAAGCAGTAGAGGTGAATAGATAATGGGCTTTGGGGTCACATAGATCTGTATCTTAGATCTGTCATTTAGTAGCGCTTTAAACTTGTACAAAAATGTGGTTCCTTCTTCTGTACCATGGTAGTGAGGAGACAGCAATATCACCTACCTAATAAAGATTGTTGTAATGAATACCTTTATAACTACAGTACCTGCCAGGTAAAAACCACTTAATAAATGTCAGGTTTTTTTAATTACTGCTATTATTATTTGTTAGTTTTATACCTCTCAGAAAAGATTTTGCACATTCCTCATTGGATATATGTCTAAATACTCAACATTTTTATTTGAATGTAGAAAAAATAATTTTTAAATTGTTCTTCATCCAATTCATGAGTTTAGTTGGTGATGAATCAAAAGTGAAATGTTTTTTAAAATAACCTGCAGCAGCTTCTGGAATTTATAAAAAGCTCAAATTCAATTCTGTCTAGAGTATTTGCAAGAAAATGTTTTCTATCCAGGCTAATTATGGGGTCATAGAAAGCAAGCATATTGCTGATTACTTCTCTTCATTCTCCTGCCCCAATAAATGGGGAGGTAGGGAAAGTGGAGCAGTCACTACTGATACCTCTCCATATAATGATGTCATTAAAAAAATTCTCATCAGAAAATGACACTTAACTGACATGAAAAGTTAAACACTTTTATGTTAAGTGGCCATCACCAGCATTTTCAAGAGGTAATTAAAGGAAAGCACATTTCTTTTTAAAAAGCATTTTCTGAGCACAATAAATTTAAAATGACCTTTAAGTAATTGCAGAAAGAGAGATAGAAAATCATCTGCAATTTGTATTATATCTTCTGATGCAAAGTTTTGACTATTTTATTAGTGATCAGCATGGGATGTGAATGGCATTGAATCCAAAAGAGGAACCATGAAAAAAAATGGAACGAATTAATGAATACCAGACACACCACCTATTGTTTCAATTCTTAGTGGGTAGGATTGATAGATCCCATCAAAGCCTATTTTTCTATTTATTTTAATATACATATTTATATGTAAAGATATTAAGTCAATATACATATGCATCAAAAGATACACTATATACTTATTTCAGTCAACTGAAATGCCTAATGACTAAATGTTCAAATTAACATTTATCCAAAACCAAGACAGAAGCCAAATATCTCCATACACAGAACAAACTGGATGAACTCTGTGATATGAGTCAATCTCAAATCAAAATTAAGAAAACAAGGAACTGGGGACAATTCAAAAGGTCTAAATCTATTAACTGTTATTGAGTGAGCACAGGAAAAAAGGAGAACTTGTTTTCTATTTATGACATTATAAGTCATTATCACCACTTTGAAGGATGATACAGTAGTATCTGGAGAGTGCCCTCTAATCCAGGAATTCCACATCGATGTATATACGCTATGTATTCTGAGAGGAATACTTGCACATACACACAGATAGTATATACAAGTATGTTCATCATAGCAATGCTTGCACTAGGCAGAAAAAATAAGCTATAGATATGCATATTATGGATGAATGTATAGCTGTTGAAAACATTAGTAAATGTCAGAAATATTGTATTGAGTGAAAAAAGCATATAAAAATTATATGATCATATTTACATATATTTCATGAAACACAAATAAGACATATAGTTCAGGAAGATATATATAGATATATGGAGTTAAGATTAAAAATATAATAGTTGTTTCTGGAGATGAAAAGAGACTAATAAGACTGGAGAAAGGATTGAAGATTCAACTTCTTGGATAATTATTGAATAAACATTTGAAAAAAAATAATGAGAGGGTAGTAGGTAAACATATGTATGCTACATTATCCTACTTATTGTCCATATGCTTTGAACCTTGAAATAAAACTCAAGGAATTTTTAGTAAGTTCACTTCTCTAGTTTTCCATTAAAAATTAACGTGAATATTCAAAGATCCTCGCTTAATCATTATTTCCACTATTTGCAAATTTTGGAGTCTTCATGTTAAGTGAAGAGCAATAAATAGCAATTATAAAACAAAGAATGCTGCTGTTTCTTTCAATCAGGTTTATGAAAAAGATCTTAATTTAAAAATAAACCTGACCTTCTTATGACTCATAAGACTCAAATGAGCCTGAGTCTGTCTCTGTGTATGTGTGATTAAGGGAATGATAGGAATTGAAGATGTAGAAATAGCAAGTGAGTGACTTAAAAAGTTTGACTACTGAAACCACTAATCTTTAAAAATTAAAATGCTTTTAAATAACAATGATTACATTGCATCTTTTTTATTTTTCTAAAGAACAATGAGCCTATTGAACATTTTAAAATTTTTTCTTAAACTGATGTTGAGATACTGCATGAATATGTTATTTCATATCTTGAGATTTGTCTTTGTCATGAAGCAGTACACACTTGATTTGGTAACTTTCCAGCTCTCTGCATTATATACCTAGCAAGTTGGCCAAACACAAAGGCTGATATAGCTTGGAATTCTAGCATGTTCTTGGAGAGAATCTGTCTTTTTTACCCTTTGTTCATGTATATTCAAGAGAGAAATTAAAAGTTTGTAAGAAAATCTTAATATCTTCTTCAATGTGTTACGTTATGAAAATGTTCATGCTCTGTCAATATTTTGAAAACTTATTATCCAGAAGGTATGAAATGTGATTTTGAATACCCTATTTTCTATAAACTATTGAATAAAGATATACTCCACAAATATGCATGTAGTTGTCCTTAGCAGTGGTAGTTCTTTACTTTTCAAAATAATCTCCATATCCAGTAATATCCCCCAAATACTTCCCACATTGGCAAATGCCATTTAGACTATTTTATCTAAAAATTTGCATTGTACTGTTGATCTGCCACTTCCACTTTATTGACAAGTAATTTTATCCCAATGTTGAATCTTAAGATCTAGGAAATTCCAGACTTTATATTCTGAGAAATAAAAAGTAGATTATTAAATTATAAACTGAAAATATTCATGGTTATAAAAGCAGACATGTTAAACTATATTGGGGATATATTACTGCTTAATCAATGACTCATAAGTTCACTGAAAAGTGTTTTGGATTCTTTGTTAGATGACAATCTTTCTCCATTTCTAAAAGTTGAGTAAATATGGCTGTCCATATAATCAGTTCTTTCTCAGAGTAACTGGATGGTGTGCAGTAGAATGAGCCACTGTGTAAATGGAATAGCACATCCATTAGGTAACACACATTTTAGAAATAGTTTGGTGGGAAAAGACAAGGGAAAATTTAAGTCCCCACAAAAAATCCCCGGAGAAGAAACAGAAAGACAAATATTACATAATCAGACCTATGTAGAGCCTAAGAAAGGTGAACTCATAGAAGCAGAGAGTAGAATGGTGGTTACCAGGGGCTTGGGGAATGAGATGATGGAGGAGAGGGATTGGAGAGACACTGGACAAAGGACACAAAATTTCAATTAGGAGAAATAAGTTCAAGAGATCTATTGTACAACATAGTGACTATAGTTAATAATAATGTGTTATATACTTGAAAATTGCTGAGAGTAGATTTTGTGTTCTCACCACAATAAATGATAAGCATGAGAGGTTATTTATTATATACTAATTAAATTGATTTAGCCATTTCACAATCAATGCACAGTTAAAAACATCATGTTGTACACCATATATAATTTATCTCAATTTTAAAAATAAGTAATTTTTAAAAATCTCTAGAGATAATGAGAGGTAAGCTGGACTTCTACTAAGGAGAGATAAGCATTTAAGACAATTTTATGTGTAGCTTAAAGGTTATATCTACTCAAGCAAGCCAAGGAATTGGGGGATATCCAGGTATATCATGTCTCAGTTATAATATTTCTTACAATGAAGATGTCTTGTCTCAAATTATAAATATTTTATGTGCTATACACATATATATTTATAGGTATACAAAATATACAAATTTTTCCCTAAGACTCACTGTTTTATAATGATTGAGCAACTCTTTAAAGGAACAAACCAATTTAAAAGAATAACTGCTTTCTATCTATGCTGCTACATTGTCTTCTACTAATACAAACTCTCAGGAAAGCCAAGTTCATATGTAGGCAAAATAATATTTGCCCGTTGTGTTGATTAGAATGTTCCAAGGAAAGTTTCACCTGGAAAATAGAATTTTCTCTGACAAAATGCCTAAGTGTTTAAGAATAAATAGTTATTTATTTGGGTTCATTCTAGTCCTCCATATGGAATCTTTGTTGAACTGCAAATACCCTAGGAAGAGAAAAAGATAGAACACAATAATGAGAGAGTCCAGTAGTCATAGCCCTATACAATAAACAACTAGACTGTCAGAGAAGACATAGGTTGGATACAATAAGAATTTAGCCATGATAACAAAATCAAGATATAGATGCTGTGTTCTAACGGTATCTTAAGGTCTTCCTGCCTAAGTGCCAATTTGAAGCAGAAAAATGAAAAATCAACTAGAATGGAATTGGTAGTTACCCAAATACAGAGACGAAGATGACTAAAACAATTGCAAGAATACGTTGACCATGGACTTTGACATGAAGACAAAACTGGATTCTTCAGTTTTGGAAAGTAAAGTGGGCCCATCTTAAACATTATTTACATTTGTATATTACTATTTAAGGGAATCATATTTTATTTTACCAAACACCAAAATATAAGTAGAAGGCAGAGCTCCCTAAAATTAGAGCAAGGCAAAATTTAAGATAATCAAAAGGATTGATTACCATAAAAGAGAAGTGTCTTACAAATACAAATGAATACCAAAGAATTTGGGCAAATTAATGAATGTTCAAATGATAAATTTCCATTAGAACACTTGAGACAACTGCAGGTTCCCCTTGGCAGGGAAGGACAGGGGATAGGTTAGAATCATTATTGACAAAAAAATTATGGGCAGGATTGATTGGTGTTTAACACATAGCAACTCTCATGTTTCTATAAATAGTCAACAAATTGATTCTTCTATTTATGAAAGACTGAGATTTATGAAAAGGAATCAAAATTTTATTGACATTTCCCCTACAGTACACCATTGTTGCCTCAAGGATTATCAATACTGCTAAGCTATTACAATGTTTTCCAATGCCCCAAATCTTTACTGAGCATATGCAGTGCACTACTTCTGTACCAGGTACAGTAAATGAGACATGCATGGTTTCTGTACTCATTGAGCTTATGGTGTATGAGATATATTTTCAATAATAAATTGCAATACTTGTTTTTATTATATTTAGTATATTGCTGTTATACCATTAGGCCTTAAAAGAAAGGCACTTTGTGCTATCGGACTAAAGAACAGGAGTATATAGCATAGTGGTGGGGGTAATCAGAGATGTGGATCCAAGTGTAAGAGAAATTTAACTGAAATCTAATCTGTAATAAAGAGTAAGGTAGAAAGCTCCTTGACACAGGTCTTGGCAATGCTTTCTTAAAAATAGAAACAAAAGCAAAAATAAATAAGTGGGACTACATCATACTAAAAATCTTTTGCACAGCAAAGAAAATGATTAGCAAAATGAAAAGGCTATCTATAGAATGGGAGAAAATATTTACAAACCATATATTTGATAAGAAGTTAGTATCTAAATTATATAAGAAATTCATACAAGTCAATAGGAAAAGAAACCCAAATAATCCATTTAAAATATGATCAAAGCACCTGAATAGACATTTTTCCAAAGAATATACACAAATGGCCTAAAGGTACATGAAAGTGTGCTCAACATCACTAATCATCAGATAAATGTAAATCAAAACCACAATAACTTAATTTGTTTAGAGGGTTATTATAAAAAAGACAAGAGAGAATAAAAGTTGTCGAAGTTGTGGAGAAAAGTTAATCCTTGTACATTGTTGTTGGAAATGTACATTGGTATAGCCATTATGGAAAACAGTATAGAGTTTTTTGAAAAAATTAAAATTAGAACTACCATATGATTCAGAAATCCTATTTCTGTATATATAATCCAAAGGAAAAAAAATCAGTGTTTCAAGAAGAGATATCTTTCACTTTCCTGTTCATTGCAGAATTATTCACAAAAACCAACATATGGAAACAACCTAAGTGTCAGTCAATGGTTGAATGAATAAAGAAAATGTGGTATATGTATACCATGGAATACTATTTGGCCAGAAGGTAAGAAGGAAATCCTGCTGTTTGCAACAACATTGATGAAACTAGAAGGCATTATGCTAACTGAAATAAGGAAGACAGAGAAAGACAAATGTTATACATATCAGTTATATGTGGAATCTACAAAACAATCAAATTCACAGAAACAGAGTAGAATGGTGGTGGCCAAGCATTGGTGGGTTAGGAAAACGGGGAGATGCTGGTTAAATAGTACAAACTTTCCATTATAAGATGAACAATTTCTGAGAATGTAGTGTACAGCATGGTGATCATAGTTAATAATATGTAACTGTAGTCACTTGTATCTTATACTTGAAATTTGCTAAGAGAGCAGATCTTAAGTGTTCTTAACAACGAAAAAAAAAGCAACTATGTAAGGTGATGGATGTGTTCATTGTGTTCATGTGTTGATTGTGGTGATCATTTTACAATATATATGTATATCAAATCTTTACGTTGTATATTTTAAGAATATACAATTTTATTTGTCAATTATACTTCAATAAATCTAAAAAAGAAAAGAGTAAGGGAATGAATGATAATAGTGCCTGTGTATTCCAAACCAGATATGATTTTGGAGGAGGTAAGCCAAATTTAGTATGACTGGGGTTTATTATTTGAATGGGGATTGGTAGGATATAAAGGAGGAGAAATATAAATTGGGACTTTTCACCTCACACTAGCAAATTAGGCTTTCCCTTCCCTCCCCCGAGGGCAGTGAGAAGAAATGGAAGAGATTTCAGCAGTGGTGTAATAGGATTAGCTTTGTATTTCAGAAACTAAATTTACTCATAAAAAAAATATATTGGATTAGGAGGCTGAGAAAGCAGAGATGGTGAGGATGAGAGAAGGGAAGGATTCTAAGGATAAAGCACTGTGGCTTATTGGGAAATGAGGGAGAGGGGGGAGTTATGAAGGACTCACAGGTTCTTATTTGGTCAGCTGAGTGGCTGATAACAGCAAACTGTAAATTTGGGAGCGCTACTGAAGAGATAGGCTCTGCTCCCCAACCTTTGAAAGAAGAATATGGAGGTGGGTGGAGGTTGGGATTCATTTGTAGAGATAATAAATGCACGTTAGGAAATTATGAGTTCCAGGTAACAGAGAAGCATCCGATTTCAAAGAGTTAGAAGGAGAACTAGAAGATTGTGTAGAAATCATAAAAAAAAGAAAAGTGCTTTTTTCTTTACAAAATATAATGCTCCAGTAGTAACTGATAAAAGGAAGATGCATTAGATAGTGACCAAAAGTTCAAATTTGATTTAACTACATGGATGGCATGCATGATCTTGGTGTGAGCTGCATGGGTGAAGGTCATGAACAGCCAGATTATGGTGGGTTAGGGAGAGGGTTGGAGGTGGGAAGGTGCAGATAATGCTTCCCTATTTGTGGGGAGGATACAATAGCAACTAGGACAGTAACTGAAGGCAGATGATGAGTCAAGGGAGGGTTTTGTTTTTTATGTTTGTTTTTTTTCCTTAAGGATGGAATCTGTTTAAATGTTATTGGGAAGGAGCTCATGGGGAAAAAAATCTATAAATTTTTGTCATTTGTCCACTGTCTGAAAAAAGATAGAAAGCACACTATTTCCTAAAACAAGATAAAGTTCATACCTCCTTGGTTAAGCTATATATGTAAGCGAAGTAGAATGTCCTCATGATCCCCATTCAAGGCATAGTCTCTTAGATATCAAATATAATTTAATGAAGGCCATTAAAGGCCAATAAAGTTCAGCCACTGTCAAATGCAAGCAGAACATGTGAAAGGTCTCAACAATTACTTGAATCATCCAGTATAACATTTGTATTAGCATTGTCATTTTGTGTCCTCTAAACTTCAGACCTTTCTTGTTTATATTTTATCACAATACCTTATCCCTCTAAAAATTATTTTCCCCCATTATATTAATTACTTGAATTTCAAATGAAGTCCAGAAAGCCTCATACTGGCAGTTAATGGCACTAAAGTTAAAAGAAAAAAGAGAAGATAAACTGTTTTGGCACTCTGTCTTTCTTTAAAACCTGGCTTTGGGCCTCATTTTAAAACATCACTGAAGGTCTCATCGTATTTCTTCCTGTATTCAATAAACTGTTAAGTGGTCATGCATTCATTATGCCATAAGCTGCACACAGATGCAAATGGATACCATTTATAATATTTTACAGTGTTTTGAAGTTCCAAGCCCATCTAGAATGATAAAGACCTTGGAAACGTTAACCCACCTCAAAGTCTTTTTTTATTGCATTTTTAAATAGATTGTTGCAATTTCTTTGCATGCTATAAAAGTCAAGAAAGTATTTCCATGGTATTAAATGGTAACACATGGAGACCATTTCGTTTTTAAGAAGAATGTTCTCTACTTTGTGATTTGTGTTTTTTAATGCCCTTTTCCTTCCTCTTGTTCTTTCAGGGACAGTTTGATTCAGAGTAATGGAGCGTTGGAAATTAAATGAGTGTGCATGAAGTCCAATGAACTCAGTATACTGCTTATCTTGTAACTATACTTAATCTAAATAACCTTTTTTATGCTCTGCTGGAATGGCATTTTCAAAAGGCTATATAGTAGTAAATGAGAGTATATGTCAGTAAGGATTTGCTAGACAAATCAGATCTCACAGAGAAGTATATCTATCCATTACTATTTAATACACACTTCAGTTTGAAGGACAATTTTTGTGTGTGTGATCAGACCATTAACATTTACTGTCATTTGGACTATGTTTTCCAACTTTTCTCTTTCTCTTTTTAATTTCATTTATTATTTATTATTTTTTTCCAACAGGGTCTTTTGAACAGATTGCCTCCAAAAGAAAGAATGAAACAATTTATATATGCACAAGTCATTGACTCAGTTTTTTTTTTTTTTTTTTTACCATATGTGCAACCTCAGAAATGAAAGATTTCTGAGGGATAATGTCAACACATATGGTAGTACGTGGAAAAGAATTTAATCCACATACATAAAATACATGCAGGCATGTTCTCTGTTAACAACTTGCTTTTCATTGGCATAGCTTTCCCTTATTATTACATTTGAAAAAATGACTTAATAAGCAGGATTTACAAAACAGCTTCCCTACTTAGCTACTGCCCCTCCCTTTGGTCTTTTGTGGAAACTGGTATATACATGTAAATTCTCTTATAATACTTTCTTTCTTCCAAAATCCTAAAGCAAACCTTATGGTTCATTCAGGCATTTAGGCTTTTCCCTTAGTTCTGCTTAACAGGTCTAGTATTTTAATCCTACCTTAGAAGAGCAGGCACTGCTCTCTTCTGCTGGACCTATTCCCCTTGTCCACCATTTTGTCTCTGAGACACAGTTAGTGGTTGAACCCTTTCCACCAGCTGCCTGATTTTTGTGATGTTAACTTCCTCCTGCCTGCCCCTGTGCATGCCCACCTGCCACTGTTTGCTTCCACAGCATCACTGGAGCTGGGTTTTTGAATTACAGGCTCTGATCTCCCTAATAAACCACTTACCATCTGCATTCAGCTCAGTTCTCTAAATTCCTCATCGATGGGTGGAGACAATTGCAAATTCTGCATCCTTCCAATCTCTTCTGTTAATATTTCATGAAGGCAATCTAGCCATGACTTGAGGAATTTAAAGATAAAATTCTGAAAAGTTAGTCTTTTGATTTCAATGTTACCAGAATTGACATTTCTAGAATATTTTTTACATTTTCAAGAGCAATAGAAATTCTACTCTGGGATCTGTTGTCATAACCTCAAAAGTAGTCACTGCCTTCACCATGATAATACACAGGGTCAGGAGCAGAAACAGGTAAGATGAGGGACTGACTCCTCAAATGTTGTACCGTGGCCTAAAAGACACTCTCTCCTCACCCTAGTCCCAGTGTAAGATTTACCAATGACTTTCAATTGCCTCATTATATTCCAATAATACCCAACAATACTACCTTCTGATTTTTTCTTTCAATGCCTTTCACATTCTTTCCACTCCCCCCATGACCACCTTAACCTATGCCTTGAAAAGTTCATACCTGTAAGTAGTTTCGCCAGCTGGTTATCTTAGTTTTAGAGACTTTAGAGATTACTAATCTCATCCAAATTCTTCTTTAACCTCTTTTCAAATACATTTTACTAAAAATTGCTTTTGTCAAGTCATTTTCTTTATCTAAATATCTTCCAATAACTATAATTCCCAGTTTTATTAAACATAATATCCTCTGATTGAAATTAAAGACCATTATAATTTTGGTTCTCAGAGTGTGGTCACCACACAGGCGGCATCAGCACACGTGCGGACTTGTTTAAAGTGAAAATTCTTGAAACTCACCTGAGACTTAATAAATAAAAAAAATCCTAGGGGGTGGAGCCAGCAAATGTGTTTTAACAAGGCTTCCAGGTGATTCTGATGTTAAATAAAGGATGAGAACCATTGGTCCCTTTTCCCATCTACTTGCTTATTAATGAATATTCACATGAAGTTTTCCAGTAGGAAACTTCTAATTATATGAGTTGTGCATGCTTTCACAATTAAATAGAACTTGAATTGAATAACAAATTACACAATTTTGAAAATCAAGTCACTTGACAATTCAAACTTTCTAAATTTTAAAGAAGAAATGAAAGTTGCAATTATAGACTCCTTAAAAATTAAGAACTATACATTAAAATGTGGATTTTAGGCAAAACCATACTTAAATGAATAGCTACATCTCTCATTGTTTTAATTATAAGACAGGAAAGAAAATGATAAATGAACTAAATATTTAACTCAAGAAGTTAGAATGAGAACAACAAAATAATTTCAGGAAGAACAAAATTTAAAAGTGGAATCAATGAATTAGAAAACCATTAAAAATACAATTATAGAAGAGTCCAATAAAATAGAGTCCAATAAAATCCTCTGGAAAATCCAATAAAAAGAACAATATAAATACACAAAGAGATCAAAACTGCACTAGGAAGAATACTACAGTTACATTTAAAAATTAACTTTAAATGGTTACTTTATGAGAAAATATAAATAGCCAAAAAGTAACTCAATAAGAAAATGAAAATCTGAAAGCCATTAGAAAGTTTTGTAAATGAGCTTGCTCCAAAACTGTTGCTAGATTCAGAAACTTTTATCAATGACTTATAGTAAGCTTTGCAATTCATTTCACTAGTGTGACTTTTGATGGCATCATTTGAAAAGAAACTCAATGAGAGGAAACTTCGGTCATAGCTAATCCATTCAGTTATTAGTCCAATACACTGAAAAAATAAAACACCATGACTAAGTTGATTTTACTTTAAGGTTGTTGGAAATACAATTCACTTACTGTTATTAACCATCTCAGCAGGTAAGAAGGGAAACATAATTATTTTGTTAATTATCAAAAAGTCGTATGATGAAAGTAAATATCTTTTAATTACAAAAACATTCTAACATCTCAGTATTTATATCATTCTCAAATAAATAACCAAGAATATGCTTAATTTTGAAAAATATTCTCATAAAAAAGAATGTCTGTTAATATGTTTACTACTCAATATAATTTTAGAAGTTCTAGCCAAGCTAATGAGACACAAATAAACAAATTTTACATTTTAGAAGAGAGGAGATTATATTATCATTATTTGTAGAGAATATGATTTGTTGCTTTAAGAAACAAAAAAAACCTCAACTACAAATTATTATAATTACTAAGAACTTTGTAAACTGTCGAGATACAGTATGAAATCTCAAATAGTAAATAGAATTCTTATTTATGACTTAGAAATCATAGTAAATTTTAAATAGTAAATTAATATATAAACTAAATAGAAAGATAAATCATAGAAATGAGATGAAAAGCCCAGAAACTACCCTAGCAGTAGAATATAATTTAGTATATGTTAGGAACAATATTTTAAATCAAAGCTAATGTATGTATTACATACTAACTGGTATTGAGGCAATTTACTAACCACTCAAAATGAGTAGTAGTTAGCATGTTTTTAAAATTGAGACAAAACATGTTTGACTAAAATAATACTATAAAACCATTCTTTCAGTTTTTAATTTAGATAATGAATAGAAAGGATTTAGTGGAATATCTGGCCAAGAATACTTGCTATTTAGGCAGTCTCTAAATACTCAATTCTGAATGCTCTCTTTACTGTAAGGGACATTTTCCCCCCCACATTTTGAGGAAAAGTCTACTTTCACTTTCTGTTTTTCGCCATTGTTTATATCACCATGATCAAAATTGTCCCAATCAGAACAGGTTGCGTCTGAGGTCCACCAGGTTCTAAATATTTCTGTTTACTCCCACCACCAGCCCCAGTGAAAGTCTTTCTTATGTCAGGACGAGATATTTAAACCATAATAACAGCTGGCCTTCTTGAACCCACTCTCTACCTTTTAAACTCCATCCAAATTATAGTAAAAGTATTTCATATGTTCACAGTTTTATTTCACTACTTTTTTATTCACTGTCCAATATGGCCTCAAAACAAAACTCTACAGCCTGAAATTAATGGTAAATTCAATCTACCACACATACAATAGCATTTCTTGTCATTCACCTGAAATACTCATCTTCTCTGTTCAAAAAAAAAACTCTTTCTGCAGTCCCTCAATATGTCTTGCTTTTTTTTAAGTCAGTAGCTTTTATGCCTTTTCCACCAACATCCCATTTCCCTTCTCCCACCTAGATTTGTCATTTTCATTCAAACACATCTCACTCCTTAAGTTCCTATCTTCAGGTTTCATCCTTTCCACAAGAACTTCCCAGATGACTCCATATCACAGTGATGGTTTCCTTCTCTGAGATTTTTACACAGTGTAGCAAAATCTCTTTATAAATGTAGTCTTGTTTGCTCAGCTAGACTATAAATTCCTTTCAAAATGCCCCACACAATCCTGTGCAAATACATTCAATAAATATCTGCAGTGATTATGTAATTTATTGAAAGAACAAATCAACACTTATATCCAGGAAGGTGAAATATTTTCCAGGGGAGAAAAATGAGTAAATATATATCTAATTATGGGAGCTACTAATGGAAAGAAAGAATTATATTTCCTTTTCAAATCATTCAACCCTGGAGGCTCACTTATAAAAACAGGGTTAGAAGAAAAAGGTAGAAAGAAAACCACTCCTTTAGAAGTAGGAAGCTTAACTGAAATAACCTCTTCCTCCAACTAGAGAAACATTTTTCCAAATGTCATTAATATTGAGAAATGATTTTAAATATAATCAGAAACTCATTCATGAAGAGACCTACACAAAAATGCATTTTCAGAACACTTAAAAGTATGAGGATTTCATAGGTATTTAAAATATAAATCCTACAAACATCCATTTACGTTTCTCTTTCCTGTTATTATTGTTTCTTTCTTAGAAGGTCGCTGGCTGAGTTCATTTTTCTTGATAGTGGCATTGAGTGAATTGGCATCCAAAACAACAACAGAGAATTCTAAGCCAAAGGAGAGCAGCTTTCAAAAGCAAAGATAAGCCTTGATTGATACAGCTCCGTAAAGAGATAGAACATAAAGGAACAGTCCCTGGAATTCATTCTCATCTATTTCATTAACTTGAGTAAAGATTCTCCCCTCTGACAACTTTTTAATTGGATTATACATTTCTTTTATAAAAATTTAAGTAAAAGGAAAATTTATTTGAACAAGTATCATGTCTTACATATAGGTTATTACCCAATCAAATTCATTGTTGGCAGCCTGATTCTGCGTGCTCACTTGCTTGATTAAATATGTGGTGTTTGCACTTCTGTGTCACAATATGGTAAAAAATAATTTATTTCTTTTTTTCTTTTGCCCTCTCCTAGAACACACTCTCCTGTATAGGACTCCTTATGTAGAGAAATCAAAAGACTATGTCTGCTTTTAAAACCCCGTGTTTCATTACATTCAAGTCAAGGTTTAAACTGTTCAGAAATCAAATGGCTATTTCAGAAGCAAGTCCAGATTTTTGGGTAATGATGGAAAGTAAAGCTGAAAGAAATAATTTCCCTTTTCCAATTGTTATAGAATGAGTAAGAACAACAGAAGCAGTAGGGGGGAAAAGAACCCATAATTCAACTTTAACAACCATAAAACCTCATGCCATAAACCTCAGAAAATGATAGCCATGCAAAGAAACAGAAAATTATGGCTTAGCGCAGCTGAGATACTAACTCCAAGCCCATACCAGAGAAGCAGTACTAAGGATTAAATGGGAAGTGAAACTATCTTGAGAATTTTTATTAATACCCCCTGCTACTCCATAAGCACACACACACACACACACACAAATATACACATCACCACCACCACCAATTCCACAACCATAAATTGGAGAGAAGACAGGCCAAGTGTAGCAGCAAAGGAAAACATCAGAACAAAACCAGCAAACACAGTAGCTTAGCAGAGGCAGCAAAAGTGGCCATGATAAGCTACTCTTCTTTCTTTTCTGCTGAAAAGACAGAAAACACAGAAAGATTATATTTACTTAGAAATAGTAGAAACCAATTGTATTATGTTAAAGATCTAGTTCTTAATAGTTCAGCTTTAAATCGGAATTGTCAGTTTTTAGTTATTTATATATGTAATGCATGTTTTTTATATTTCGAGTGCTCTTCAATAAAATACTTATTTTAAGAGTTAAATATCTATGAGTTTTACTTTGAATCCCTAGCAATAATTTGTTTTCAACCTTTTGTTCCTAGAAGCTAAGCATCTGACATATGTAAAAATAAATACACTTTTATTTAATAAATGAGCCTATAATAAATTTTAAGGATATCTAAAGATGATTACCTCACACAAAATAGCACAACCTTTAGGTTTTTATCTTGTACTTTAAACAAAGTTTTAAATCTCAGTAATACTATTTGGCTTGGCCATTTAAGGCAAAAGTTAAGAGCTAGATCTGAAGCTAAATCTCTTAGGCATTTTTGCACCTTAATCTTGAGTCTCTGAGGAAAGTGCCTGCAGATTCTTAACATACGGCGAACCCAGATGGTGAGGACCCAAGGTACACTATCATAAACAGAAAGGACGAATGAAGCAAGCCAGATCTCTAGACCTTGCCTTATCTCTCTGTGTATAAAGACCATGTAAATTAATCAGATACAAAAGACGCATTTCATTATAATAAAAATGATCAAATAAACAGACTTAAAACGTTCAGGACAAATTCAGAAATGAAACTGTATAACAAAATTTTTGAGTATATATAAATAACATTAGGCTTTAAAGGATCTTAGAATTATTCTATTCATAATAGTTATTGACAATTTATTATTGTTAAATAACCAAAATCTTACCAATTTAAGGAAACAACCATAATTTTAAATTGTAGCATAAATTAACATTCTTACCATAACTATTTACATGTATAATTTTTATGAAGTTGTCCTCTAATTTTAAAATTATAAGAAATGAATTAAGAGTGATTTTTTAAAAAAATGCATTGCAATTGCACATGACCAACTGCGTGCTTGAAAAACTACTAATAGTTAATATATAAATAAAATATATGTACTTCTATTTGAAAATTATAAGTAACTGTAAATTGAAAACATTTATAAGAATCTTTGGATAAATCAAAATAGTAAAGAAGCAAACATTATCTTTAGAAATATGTTATTATTCACCCAATCATTCCATAGGTTTAAAGCAGATGCTTTTCTCTAATAATTTATGATATAAAAATAAAACAGTCATATATATTGTAGGATATAAAGATGACAATCAGTTTTATATATGTATGCATATCTATACATATATAAATATACATTTACATATACATGTACATATGTGCCTAAAAACAAAATGAAAAAGATGGTACCTTATTGAGGTTTGTTATTTATCAGTATAGGGAAGATATAAAATGAAAGAGTGCAACCATATAATCTCTAATATTTCTATAGTAGGAAGATATAACACAGTTTTGAAATGCACACATTGAGGGGTCCTAAATGGAAACAAAAGCATGTTTCACAGATCAAGACATTCTGCTTCTCAGGTTATGTAAAGGATACCCTTTCTTCTCTGAGTTTCTATTACATGACCTACTACAATTTTCTCCAATGCTTAAATTAATGCTCTGCTTAATGTTATCCTGGGCCATTCTTCAATATGCTATCTTAGGTAGACTTTGGTTATGAGTCTAATGATATGTGCATTTTCTTTGCAACAGCCTCCCAGCTGGAATTTTGCCTCGTGTCTCCTGCTAATCAATATACCCACTATTATACAAACAGCAGATCATAATTTAGAATTTAAGCTGATTCATTCCCACTTACATAATAAAGACTAAATTCCTTATTATGACATCAAGGCCTTTTACAATGTAGCACCTATTTTCTTTTTAATCTTATTCCCTTCTCTGCAAAGTCATTTCACTTATCTATCTCTCTCTCTCTCTCTCTCTCTCTGTCTCTCTCTCACTCTCTTTCTCTCTCACACACACACATATACAAAGTGTAACATCATTCCTGTTCACTTTGAACTGTTCAGTGCCCTTCAGAATACTACTCTTCTTTCCCTCATCTAAGGCTTATTGAGATGTCATTTCTAGTCTTCTTCTAGAGAAGGTCTACTCATCTCTCAAGTCTGAACCTAAGGATGCTTGCCTCATGTTTTTTCTTAACTTCCCAGCCTGAAATCATCCTGCTCCCCACTAGATATCTAAAGAACATCTCATTCTTTCACTGAACACTGAGTAAGACAATTTCTGCACTCAAATACACAAACATCAATTGTAAGAATAAAGAAGGACTCAAAGAAAAGACTTATTCCCTTGCATTTTTAATTCTTTATCTGTCTTGACAGCACTGTTGGGTTCCAGACACTGTGCCTGACACTAGAATTTCAACACAGAATAATATAGTCTCTACTTAAAACACATGAAATAAATACCAATTATTAAGAACGCTGAACAAATCAAAACAAGCCCTTTTTACCTTGTAATTTTTAATTCTTTGTTATTTTCTCTAATCTAAACCACAAAATAAATCAGAAAAGTCTTATTCATATTTATACTTCCAGCATTTAGCGCAGCATCAGTCACATGGTGGATATGGAAATATATTTTTAATAAATAGCCTAGAAACCAAACAAGTGAATGAGAAACATCGAAGGAAAAAAAACTAATAAAAAGAGGAAAAGAATACATGAAATTGTAGAAATCAGTAGACTGATAAATACTGTTGTCATAAATAAAATTAAAATTGTTACTGAGTCATCTGCTTCCAGAGAAGATGGAGTAATAAGGATCAGATTTACCATCCCACCAAACACAAACAAAAATTACAAAATACATGAAAAAAGAATTTTCAGGGCAGTGATCCCTGATTGATGGAACACAAATGAGGTGAGCTTGTGTTGTACCAGTTTATTGCCTTGAGGGAGTTTCTCAGCCATATCACAGAAAGGGGAACTCAGGTGCAGCCTGGCAGACTCTCTGAGTTAAGGGGATGGAACTGAGAGTCTGAGGACACCAAAGTAATGCAATTTCAGAGAAAGAGAACCAGAGAAAAGAAGTACACAAGAGAGAATTCCAGAATTCTACAAAAGATCACCCTTGATTATTCAACTGAGTACCATTCAGCATATGGGGAAATTCCCTGAGGCTATGGAAAGAACCACTTTAAAGGATTAGAGGTAACATTTCCCTATGCTCACACAGAGCTGGGAATACTCCATGCTTCAGATTTGAAAACTTCAACATTCATAGAACATTGGATACCATGCATAGATAGTATTTCCTCAGTAGTAGGAAATAACTACCCATAGAATGAGCACTGTTTCAGTTTCACCTAACAAATCTTAGAAGCAAGATCCAAAAGGATTAAATTGCTTCTAAGTAATTTTACTGCATACCAGAACAAATCTCAATAATGTTTATGAAAATTAAAAATATTCATACAAAAAGTTCAGGACATGTCCAGTAAAAAATTACCAGACATAGAATGAAGCAGTAAAATATGACTCATAATGAGGGAAAGAGTCAATCAAGTGAAACTGATACATAAATACATAGATTTAGTATTAGTACACCAGGATATTAAAATATTATACCTATATTTCACATTTTAAAAATAAAGTAGATATGGAAAGTATAAACAAGACCAAATCAAAATGCTAGACCTGAAAACTCTAATGTGAAAATAAAAAATACATTGAAAGTGATTAATGAAAAATTATGCACATTGCAGAAGAAAAGATTAGAGAACTTGAAGGCATAGACGTAGAAGCTATATAAAATTAAATACAGGAAGGAAAAAAAGAATTAAATAAATTAGCAGAGTAACAATAATCTGTGGGAAAATATAAAGTGCTTAATATATGAGCAATTATAGTTCCCAAAGGAGAACAGAAAGAGAGAAGATAGAAAAATATTTTTTAAAAATGGTCAAAATTTTTACAAATATGAGGAATTACAAACCTAGAGATCCAAGAACCCCAAGAACAAGAGACACAAACAAAACTACACAAAAGCACATCATAAATTGCTAAAAACCAGTGTTAATGTGGAACTGTTAGAAACAACAACGGGGGGAGGGGGGACCTGTTATGTCCAGAGGAAAAATATATAAGGAAAAGGGCAAATTTCTCCTTGGAGACAATGTAAGACATAAGATAGCACAACCTCTTTAAAGTACAAAAAGAAAAAAAAAAAAAAAAAAAACCCTGTAACCCTAGAATCTTTAGCCAGTAAAAATAGCATTCTAAAAAAGGCAATATAAAGACTTTTCCAGTCATAGAAAAGTTAACATCATGCTTAATGGTGAAAGACTGAATGCTTTTCTTCCAAGAATCATAAGCAAGACAAAAATGTCCACACTTATCAGCTTTATTCAACACTGTGCTGAAGGCTCTATTCAGTGTGATAGCTAAGAAAACAAAAAGAAGGGCATCTGAATTGAAAAGGAGAAATTAAAACTGTCTTTTTTCACAAATTGCATGGTTGTTTTTGTAGAAGATTCAATGGAATCTACATAAAAGCAACTAGAACTAAAAAGTGAGTTTAGCAAGGTTTCAGAATAATGGATTTACATACAAAAATAATTCTATTTCTGTATGCTTACAACAAACATTTAGAAACGGAAACTTAGACCATTATAAACAGCATTTATAATAGCATCGAACACTATGAAATACTTAGGGAAATGTAGCAAAGTATGTTAAAGACCTAAACACTGAAATCCATACAACAAAACAGAGAGAAATTTAAAAGATCTAAGTAAACAGAAAGATATGCTGTGTTCATGGGTTGAAATTCTCAATATTTTTAAGATTTTAATTGTCCCTAAATTGATATACATAGTCAACACAATCTCATTCAAAATCCCCATAAGATTTTCTTAGAAATTGACAGGCTGATTATAAATTCCATATGGAAATGCAAAGGACCTAGGAGAGCCCAAACAGCTTTGAAAAATAAAATAGTCAAAAGAATCAAACTCTATCTGATTTCAAAAATCATTATAAAGATACAATGTAGTATTGGCATAAACATGGACAAATAGATAATTAGAACAGAATAGAATCCAACAGAAGACTCACAAATATATAATCAGCCAAGTTTTGACAAAATGCAAAGACAATTTAGTTGAGAAAAGGAAGTCTTTTAATAAACAGCGTTAGAAAAACTGAATGCCCATAAAAGTAAACTTTGGTCCATACCTCATATCAGATAAAAAAATTAACCCCAAATGGATCATGAACCTGAATGTATAAACTGAAGCTATAAAACTTCTACAAGCAAACATTGGAAAAATGTTTTATACCAAAGGTTAGGCAAAAAATTCCTTAGATGCAACACCAAAAGAATGATCTATAAAATAGCTAAGTGATGAATTTGACTTTATCAAAATAAAAATGTCTGATTCTCAAAAATCCCTATTAATAGGATGAAAATAAACTGTTGTAGACCAGAAGAAAAAACTTGCAAGTTCTATCTCATAAAGGAGTTTTATTCTGACTGCATAAGAACTCTCAAAACTTAATAAGAAAACAACCCAATGAAAACAAAGGACAAAGATTTGAAGAGACACATCATCAAAGAAGATATATGGATGGCAAATGAGCACATGAAAAGATGCCCAACATCATTAGTCAAAATTCAAATTAAAACCACAATGAAATTACCCTAGAGATCTACTAGAATGGCAGAAATTAAAATGCTAGTCTATACCAAATTTTGGCAAGGATGCAGAGAAAGGAGAACTCCCATACACTTCTAATAGAAATGTAAAAAGATAAAACCACTTTGGAAAACAGTTTGCAGTTTAAAAAAAAAAAAAAGTTAAATGTGCATCCACAGCATTATCTTGCCATTGTACTTCTAACTTATACCCCCTACACAAAAAGAAAACATATGTCCATAAAAGACTTGTATATGAATCTTCATCACAGGTTTGTTTGTAATACTGGAAACAACCTAAATGTCCATCAATGGGTGAATAAATAAACTGGTATATTCATACAATGGAATACTGCTCAGCACTAAAGTGTAGTGGACTATTCACACACAGAACAGCATTGATGAATTTCAAAATAATTATGCTGAGTGAAAGAAGACAGACAATGAAAGGGTATATACTGTATGTTTCTATTTATATGAAACTTAAGCCAATCAATCTGTACTGACAGCAGATCAATAGTTGTCTGGTACTTGGAAGGTGGGAGAGGTGGAAGCAAGGAATTAGAAAAGAACATACGGAAAACTTCTGGGGTGAGGGATATGTTCATTATCTTTATTTTTGTGATGATTTCATTCAACACATGTTGAAATTTATCAAATTGTACACTATATGTGGTTTGTTGTATGTCATAATGATGTCTATAAAGCTGTTAACAATGTTACTGATTGGTCATGTATTATGGGGCACTTTAGCTAGTGCTCAAATCTACCAAAATATTTTATTTCCTTTTTTTGCAAATGCTGCTTTGTTTCTGTGATAAAAGTTTACTCACAGTAATAACTTACTGATAGTTTACCCATCACAAAATAGTTAACCTAATTATGTTTTTAGAACTCATATCAAAATGCCAATTTCTAATTGTAAAACAAATTACAAAGAAATTCCAAACTTTGAGTTTGGGCAAAATAATCTATTACAATAGAGTCAAAGGCATTTGATAAGTTTCTACATTTGTTAATAACACCTCCTTAATATCGAAGACTATGGTCAGTCTAGACTAGAAAAACTCTGCTGTTTTGAAATGTCTTCATATATATTTTTCTTCATCAGCTCCATTAACCCACTCCCTACTTACTCTAAGATGTATTCACTCCTTGATAGTTCTTTAATATCACGCATAGTTATATAGCCAGAACCGTGTTCCCCTAAATACTGAACAGTATGCCTCCTTGTTAACGATGTGCAGTTATTAAGTGAGTGAGTGCTAGCATCACATAGAACTGTAGTGAATCTCTTGTTTTGTCCCTTTTAAATAAGTTGATTTATGGCCCGGCCATAGGTAGCTAAGCTTCAACTCCATCATTTTTAAACATAATGTGACTGTAGCGAATTCATAAAGTTTTTCTGATGAGTGATTGTAATGATTTTACAATCTTTTACAATTTTACACAGTGCATGACAAATGGTAGGTTCTCAACATGTGAATATTTATAAAAGTGATTATCACTATATTTGACCTATAATTAAAGATGTTAGAGGATATAGTGTGGTATTATAGAAACTTATTAATAGAATCAAAAAATATTTTTAATGTCTAAAATAATGCCATAATCTTTCACTAGTTTACAATTTTTGTTCTTTTGGTGTTTTGAATCAAGTAAGAGTGAACATTAAAACATACTTTGGTGAAAAGGTTACCTTTAGAACAAATTTTAAAACTTTAAAATTGGAAGTAAAAGTTTTATAGTTTACAAACCATGAACTCAGCATTCCCCAAAGTATATCTGGTGAAAATATAATCCTGCAAATGCCCTGTGGGGGAAAAAAAAACTAATCCTGTAGTCAAATAAACTTGGAGAATATTGCACACTATATATTCCTAGGGGGGATTCACAATACAAGTAGTATAGTAAAGAATCTTGGAAGTCTTGCAGTTACAGAAAAACTGTGTTTCACTTTGTTTGACCCAATGTTTTCCAAACTTACCTGAACAAAGAACTCCTTTTTCGTATGATGTCTATGAATATTCCTCTTTAAAGTTGCCTTAATTCCTATCTTTTAATTCTTCTATTCTTTTCTATTGAGATATAGTGAGTGAAAATACTACTCACTAAATACTGTCAATAGTCACTGGTCTTGTAAACAGATTGTCAGGGTTTGGTGTTAAAGTCCCTATAGCTTCCATCACACTGGCAGCTGTCTGCTATATCAGTGTCTTCCTTGCTTGGCTACTAATATAATTCCCCAGAGGTGTCTAACTCTTCCTATTCTTCTAACTTCCAAGTGACTCAGCAGAATTCAGAATAGAAAGAATAATCCAGTGTCACTTGTATCTGCACAACAAGAATAGGAATCCCATTAATGTCATTTTCTAATCAGAGGAGAGTAACTCTCTTTTTAAAACTAATTCCCAGCCCCTCTTTTAATGAACAATAACTTGAAATTTGCAAGACTCCATTTAAGTACATTGCTAAGAATTAGTACAACAGGTTGTATCAGTTATCTATCATCATGTTGATGCTGTGTATCAAACCACCCCGAAACTTAGAGCCTTAAAACAAAAAGCACGTACTGCTGCTCACAAATTTATAGATCAGCTGGTGCTATAAACTAAAAGTTTATGTCCCCCCAAATTCATATGTTGAAATTCTAATCCCCAAAATAATGGTATGGTAATAGGAGATGGAGCATTGGGGAAAAGATTAGGTCATGAAAGTGGAGCCCTCATCAATGGGATTAGTGCCCCAGAGAGCTCCCTTGCCCTTTCCACCATATAAGGATACAGAGGCAAAGCTGTCTGTGAACCAGGAAATAGGTCCTCACCAAACGTACAATCTACTGAAGGCTTGATCTTTGACTTCTCATGTTTTGGAACTATGAGAAATAAATTTCTGTTGTTTATAAGCCATACAGTCTACAGTATTTTGTAATAGCAGCCTGATCATAATAAGACAGCTGGAGTTCTGACCTCTGCTAGTCTCACTCACAGATCTATAAATTGGGTAGAAGATTTTTCTAATTTTGGCTGATCAAATGTTTGGTGGTTGCTGGTCCAGCTCTTTTTTATGTATTTGTCATATCCATCCTGCAAACTAGGCCAGGATATTTTCATGGTTAAACAGAGGTCTGAGAGAGAGAGAGTAAGAAAGAAGATGTGTGTAAGGCCTCTTTCAGGCTAAGCTAAAAACTGGCTCACAGTGATTTATACTATATTTTATTTCAAAATAAAGTCACAAGGTCTACCAAGATTCAAACAATGGTGAAATTGACTCCACCTCTTAATGAGAGGAGTTCAAAGTCACATTGTCAAGAATGTGGTTTCAGGGAGGGATGAAGAATTGGGGGCCACTTTTGCAATCAATCTACTACTGTCTCACATTTTTCCAGCCTCAATTTCATAATATTCTTACATACAAATTACTCTCACCTCCACCCAAGGTACTCAAAATCTCTTCCAATTATTGTATTGTCCTCAAAGTCCAGCATCTTGTAATCTACATCAGGTCTAGACAAGACTCTTCGGATGTGGCTCATTTTGATTCAGAGACTTACGAACTAAAATGACAAGGTATTTGTATCCCACCATCACTGCCCAGCATACAATGGTGAGACAAGGAGAGGAAAAGTATATCAAACAGCATTTTCATTAAAAAAGTTAAGAATTGGAGACACATACACCTCCCTGGACGTTAACATTTCTAAATGTTTCCATGTGCCCTGACACTAGGGGAAGAAAATGTTCCCATATTTGGCCTCCATTCTGCTCCCTCTGATGGGCTCCCTAGTTCATTATTTTCCAGTTCCAATTTCTAAGAGCTTTTCCATCTTTCTCCTTCCCTTTTTGAAGTTATATCCTCTGAATATCATTCTTAGCCAAATTTCAGTTCATATAAAAATGAGGACCCAGAGCCTTTTTGCATTTTGAACAATCTCAATACCTATGAGGCCAGGATGATGACACTTTTGCTTATGTGACTCCTTAAAAAAACTTTCATGGGCTTTCAACTAATTCGATTTGCATCCACTCTACTCAATAAATTATTTTTAATCACATTCATTTGGAGCATATCGAACATCTGTAGGAGATATCCTTTGGTCCAAGTACCCTTTTGTCTATCTGAGAGAGCCAGCTAAGCACTCTCTTAATTCTTCCACAGGTCTTGTCAAAGGGTCTTAAGCAATGTTGATGATTTAATCAATGCTCCCAGGCCATATGGGTGGTCCTGACTTACAATGGTTGGACTTATGATCATTTTTAGACTTTAGGATGGTTCAAAAGTGACACACATTGAGTAGAATCCATACTTTGAGTACTCATACAACCACTCTGCTTTTCACTTACAGTATAGTATCCAATACATTACATGAGATATTCAGCATTTTATTATAAATAAGCTTTGTATTAGATGATTTGGGCTAACTATATATTAATGTAAATGTTTTAAGAGCACTTAAAGTAGGGTAGGCTAAGTTATGATGTTTGGTAGGTTAGGTGTATTCAATGCATTTTTTATTTATGATACTTTATATTTACCATGGATTTATCAGGATGTAACCCCATTGTATGCCAAGGAGAATATCTATACTTTATTTTAATAATTTTTCCTCACTAGAGGGGCTAGATATGAGAAACTGTTTATTTTACAGCCCATAAATCTGGCCCTCTCATCTACCCTCTCAAATCTGTGTAGAAACTGACCAGCTTTTTCTTTAGTTCATCACATTCTTGCTGTCCTATAAGCAATAAGGAAAATCCAGCTGACACTGTCAGTGCTTTGCCTAGAGATCTCCTTAGGCATATCCATAAGTTCATTAGATACATTTCCCATCTTCCAAGTTACTGCAGGCAAAAGTTTTGTCAATTATTTTGTGATAGGGTTACATGCATCATCATTTTTCCAGGCTCCAATTACAATTTCATTACTATAATGTTTCCAGCCTCTGTTAACAGTTTGCAACATTTTCCAGCCCCCACCTGCAACCAGTCACAACACCAGTGCCACATATTTCAAGTATCTCTTGAACTAAGAAGACAAGTTATGTGATAGCACCCTCTGTCAAGTGTCAATTTCTGTCTCAGCTTTCTATTGCCACAACCTAATTTTGTAACAAACCACCCCCAAACACAGTGGCTTAAAACCATAAAGATTTATTATTGTTCACAAATTTTGGACAGGATAGGTGGCTTTTTGGTCTTGATTGCACTTCAGTGAGCTATGGGTCAAATTGGAAACGTGGGTGATCTTTATGGACCCTCTCAGATCTGTGGTTTTTGGCTGACTATTGGCTACTCTTCTCTATGTGTCTGTCATATCTTCCAATGTGCTAGCCCAGGCATGTTCTCATAGCAAGGCCAAGGTCGATGGGGGTGGGGTGAGTGGAAACAAGCATTCAAAGTTTTTTGAGTCCCAGGTGTGGAAATAGTACACAGTCACTTCTGCTTGCCAAAATTAGACCAGCCCAGATTTAAGGTGAGGAGACAGATCTCTTGATGGGAAGAGCTTCAAAGAAAGATTGTGGACACAAAGGGAGTTGGGAGAATTGGATCTCCCAACAGACAATTTATCTGTCTACTGCACAGGTAACTATGACTTTGATGTCTTTTTTCTGATGCCCATACTTTATCAAAAGAGCTAACTGTTGTGATTCTTCCTT
>VBSM01003039.1:9151649-9170953 GCA_008086735.1 Cheirogaleus medius | reverse complement strand
AAGATAATCTAATGTTTAATTTGATCATGAATACCATTTACTATACATGTAACAATATAAAAAAGAGAAGAAAATAAAAAATCACCCAGATTCTAACAAAAGGAAATTGCCATAGTAAATTGGTGATTTTCTATACAGTTTTATACTCATTTGATGTATATCCATATGTGTTTGTCTAGTAAAGTTGGTGTATATATATACATATATATATAGTTATGTATCCTGCTTTTTCCATGTAATATCATGAACACTTAACCATCATTAAAAATTATTATTAAAACATCCAATGGCTTGTTAATAGTTATGTCTATTTTAGACTTCATTATCATTCTCCTGTTATTTTATGTCTATATGTTTTCTTAGGTTGATTTTTAAGACCTGAGGGATAATTTCAAGTCTTTCAGTGTTTCAGGCTATTTTATTGTTTTTCCTATAATCTTTAAAATTAATTTTGAAGTTATACTTCCTAATATAAAGAGATGTGGGGCAGATCTTGTATAATGTAACATTTTTAATAAAAAAAATCTTCTCTTCATTATGAATTTTTAAAATTTGGATTCAATCTTTTCTGATATTGGGAATATTTTATAGTTTTTAAAGGCTGCTTCATCATAGCATTCTCTGATCTTTATTCTAAATTATCTCCCCCTTTAACCTCTTTCCTAAGATTCTGCTCATTCTATTTGTAAAACTATTACAATTTTAACTATAGATTCTTTTAACAAACTGTCTTACTTTAACATTTTGTTATATGTGAAAGAAACCAATGATAAGTCAACTCTCTTTCCCTGATCCATTCTAGATACAGGTAATTAATAACTCCTTAGGACAGAATACAGGTTGCTAATAAAATAATGTGAGTTAAGACCTGAACAGCTAGAGAACTTCCAGTCTCAGGCCATGGTGGGAGAAGTACTGTACTGCCTAAAACTGCTGGGACTAACACTGGTCAGAGTGAAAAGCAGTAAATTATGAATGAGTAAAATATGAAATATATGCAACAAATAAGGGTCAAAGAGGCATGTTTTACAGTTCATAGAGAGTATTTTAGCCCTCTTGTTATAATTTTCTTTTCATTTATTAGATGGTGTGTGTTTAAAACTGTCCTTGTTACTTTTTAATCCCACATTTTCATTATGTGATAAAATGCAATGAGCTCTAATGAGCTTTAGCAGCAATGAGTTCTTTAAAAAATGAAAGTGCAAGTTAAAAAATTAAGTGCTAAATTTCCATTTTTCATGAAATATCATTATGAACATGTAATATTTACAAAATGCTTATTGACATTTTCCCTCTCCTCTTAAGGCCATAGTGATATAAGGATACAAAAAACAGAAGGCACAAACATGCTTAAGAACAATCTGTTTTAAAATTCAAAAGATAGTAGCTTTTTTATTTAAAAGGTTGGGATTAAAATGTAGTTTCAAAAAGTGTGCCTATGTATCACTCTGTAAAGTATTAATATAACTTTTCATTTAGACCAAAAAAGATTATTTTAGATCTGATAAATCAATATCTTGCTTTCTATTCAAAATTGTACGTATACTAAAAATAAAGCTGTACCTATGAATGGACTTATTCCTTTAGCAGAATTATACAAAGAATTACACAAAGAGTTGACAGATACCAGAATTTTATCAATGACATAGATGTTTTAAATAGAAAATCAGTTATTTCAATAGTTTTGATATTTTTATCCAAATCATGTATTAAGGTCATTAGGTATGAAGTATCCTATTTCCTTAAGTACTAAGTTTGACAGTTTGATATCTCTGACATTTCATTTTGACACTTCTTGTTTTATATTTATTGTGCGGGTGTATTCTCAGTCTTTTAAACACATGCTTTGGATTGATAATCATATTTCAAATTGTTTTTTAGAGTAATTTTTATGAAATCATGGATAAGTCAAAGATTAGTGTTATTTTCAAATATGAGTTCAGTCGTGGAAGCAATACAGCATAGACAACTTGAAATATCAACGAAGTGTTTGGAAGGGTGTGGATAATGAATGCACAGTATGTCGACGGTTTGAGAATTTCTATTCTGGTGATTTTAATCTTGAAAGTGAGCCACATGGGCAACCTGAGACCAAGGAGAAACTACCAGCCTCAAATGTTGTCTCTTGCAAAACAAAGTTTCATAAATGGAGGAGAAATAAAGATTCTCCAGACAAGTAAATACTGAGGGAATTTGTTAAGACCTGCCCTGTAGGAAATTAGGAAATACTCAGAACTGCATTATACATGGGTCAGCACAATGGTTACCCACCAGTGCAAAACCACCCAAAAGGTAAAGCTTAGAGTTCATATAAAACAACAAGAGGTAAAACAAAGTAGCAAAGTACTACCCAATTAGATGAACAGAACAGTATCCCATATATCAATTATATTAATCAATGTGAATAGTTTGAATGTCCCACTCAAAAGAAATAATCCACAAGGACTCTTACAGACTCAAAGTTAAAAGATGGAAAAAAATTTTCATGCAAATGATAACTAAAAGAAAGCAGGTGTAGCAATTCTTGTATCTGAAAAAAGTCACTTTAAATCAAAAACAGTGAAGAAGACAAATATGGTCATTATATAAAGGAAAATGAACAATTCAACACAAAGACATAACAATCCTAAATATATAGTCACCTAACATGGCAGCACCCAGATTCATAAAGCTAACCCTACTAGGTCTTAGCAATGAGATAAATAGCTGCATTGTAATTGCTGAGGACTTCAAGACCCCACTAACAGAACTGGACAGAAAATAAATAAACACGAACTTAAATGGGATGTTAGAACAAATGGGACTAACAGACATTTACAAAACATTTTACCCCAAAACTAATGATTATACATTCTTCTCATCAGCACATGGAACATTCTCCAAGATTGGTCATATTGGCCATAAGCCAGAAATCATGGCTCAAAAAATTAAAAAATATTGAAATCATACAATGTATCTTTTCAGATTACAGTGGAATAAAGCTAGAAATGAACAACAGGAGAAACACCCAATTTTAGAAAATGTCATGGAAATTAAACAACCTCCTGATGACTTATTACTGGATCAGTGATGAAATTAAGATAGAAATCGTAATATTATTTGAACTGAATGACACTGGGGACACAAGCTATTAAAATCTGTGAGATTCAGCAAAAACAATCTTAAGGGGAAAATTCATATCTTTAAGTGCCTACAACAAAAAGAAAGAAAGACTGCAAATTAACACATCTTAAGGAACTAGAAAAGAAAGAGCAAGTCAGACCCAAAACCAGCAGAAGAAAAGAAATAATTAAGGTCAGAGCAGAACTAAATGAAATCAAAAATAAGAAATTAATACAGAAAATCAATAAAACAAAAATTTTATTCTTTGAAAAGATAAACAAAATCAATAGACCTCTTGCTAGATTAACCAGGAATACAAGAGACCCTAAGAAGCTCAATCAGAAATGAAAAGGAGATATTACAACTGATATCACAGAAATACCAAATATCAATTGTGAATAACTATGAAAATCACTATGCACATAAACTCGAAATCATAGAGAAAATGGACAGATTCCTGGAATCAAACAACCTCCCAAGACTCAATCAGGAAAAAATGGAATTCCTGAACAGATCAAAGATGAGCAATGAGATTGAAACAGCAATAAAAAATTATCCACCAAAAAAATCCCTGGACCAGATAGATTCACAGTGAATTTTCTCAGGCCTACAAAGAAGAATTAGTACCCATCCTGCAGAAATTATTCCACAACATTGAGAAGGAGGGAATCCTACACAACTCATTCTACAAAGCCAGTATCACCCCTTGCCAAAGCCAGGAAAGGACACTACAAAAAAGAAAAAAAAACTATAAATCAATATCTTTTATGAATATAGATGCAAAAATTCTCAATAAAATACTAGCAAACTGAATTCAACAACACATTAAAAATAATCCACCATGACCAAGTGGGCTTCACCCAGGGATGCAAAGATGGTTTAACATTTGTAAATCAATAAATGTGATTCACCACATAAACAGAAGCAAAAACAAAGATTATATCATCATCTGAAATAGATACATAGAAAGCAAATTCAGCACACTTTCACTATAAAAACCCTCAACAAACTGGGTATAGAAAGAACATATCTTAAAATTATAAAAGCCATATATGACAAACTCGCAACCAATATCATATGGAATGGGGAAAAGCTGAAAGCATTTCCACTAAGAGCTGGAACAAGACAAGTATACCCATTGTCACCACTTCTATTAAACGTAGTGCTGGAAGTCCTAGCCAGAGTAATCAAGCAAGAGAAAGAAATTAAGGATATCCATATCAGGAAAGAAGAGGTCAAACTATCACTTTGTGCTCACAACATGACCTTATATCGAGAAAACCCCGAAGACTCCACCAAGACACTCCTGGAATCAATAAATAAATTCAGCAAAGTTTCAGGTTACAAAATCAATGTACACAAATCAGTATCATTCCTATACACCAATAACAATAAAGCTGAGACTCAAGTCAAAGACTCAATATATTTCAAAATAACTACAAAGAAAAAAAAATACCTAGGAATAAGCTTAACTAAGGAGGTGACAGATCTCTACAAAGAGAACTATGAAACACTAAGGAAAGAAATCACATATGACACAAAGAAATGGAAAAACATATCTTGCTCATGAATCGGTAGAATCAAAACTGTTAAAATGTCCATACTACCCAAAGTAACTTAGAGATTCAATGAAATCCTCATGAAACTACCAACATCATATTGCACAGATCTAAAAAAAAAAATAATTCTATACTTAGTTAGGAATCATAAAAGAGCCCAAATAGCCAAAGCAACCTTAAGCAAAAGGAACAAATCTGTAGGCATCACATTACCAGACTTCAAACTATACTCTAAGGCTATAGTAACCAAAACAGTATCTCACTGGCACGAAAAGAGACAGATAGACCAACAGAACAGAAAAGAAAACCCAGGTATGAAACTATCCACATAGAGCCAACTAATCTTTGACAAAGCAGACAGTATACACTAGGGAAAAGAATCCCTAGTCAATAAAAGTTGCTAGGAAAATTGAATAGCCACATGTAGAAGAATAAAATAAGATTCATATCTCACCACTCACAAAAATCAATTCGAGATGGTTAAAAGACTTAAATGTAAGGCATGAAACCATAAAAATGCTAGAAGAAAATGTTAGGAAAGCTCTTTTAGATACCAGTCTATGCAGAGAATTTATGAAGAAGACCTCAATGGCAATCATAGCAACAATAGAAATAAATAAATTGGATTTGATTAAATTAAAAAGTTTCAGTACAGCCAAGAAAATAATAAACAGAGAAACAAGACCATCTACAGAATGGGAGAAAATATTTGCAAGCTATACATCTGGGTAATAACCAGAATCTACAAATAACTCAGTCAAATCAGCAAGAAAAAATCCAACAATGTCACCAAAAAATGGGCAAAAGACATGAACAGAATCTTTTCAAAAGAAGATAGACAAATGGCCAATACATGTATGAAAAAAATGCTCAACATCACTAATCATCAGAGAAATGCAATTTAAAACCACAATGAGATACCACTTTACTCCTGCTAAAATGGTTTTTATTAAAATGTCCCAAAATAATAGATTCTGGTGTGGATGCAGAGAGAAAGGAACACTTCTACACTGTTGGTGGGACTACAAATTAGTACAAACTCTATGGAAAACAGTATAGAGAAACCCCAGTGAACTAAAAGTCAACCTACCATTTGATCCAGCATTCCCACTACTGAGTATTTACCCAAAGGAAAAGAAGTATTTTATCAAAAAGACACCTGCACATGAATGTTTATTGCAATATAATTCACAATTGCAAAGACATGGAATCAAACCAAGTGCCCATCAATTCATGTATAGATTAACAAAAGGTGGTATATATATGGCATGGAATATTACTCAGCTATGGAAAAGGAGGATAATGCCTTTTGCAATAATTTGGATACAAATGGAGACCATTATCCTAAGTGAAGTACATAAAAAAATGGAAAAACAGATACCACATATACTCACTGTTAAACTGGAACTAACTGGTGAGCACACATGTGCATAGAGGGAAGTAAAATGCAACAGAAATCAAGTGGGGGAGACAGGAGGGGATTGACTATAACCTACTTAACGGGTACAGCAAACACTATCTTGGTCACAGGCACACTTATAACCATTACTGAAGCATTATAAAACTGATCAATGTAGCCAAAAATATTTGTACCCCTCTAACACATTGAAATAAAAGAATAATATTTATTTTGTGCATTGTAATTTAGAATATCAGAATTTAAGTGATTTTTCTTTGTAAAAAATCTTATCAAGAGCAGTTTGAAGAATATGTTTGCCTTTTCTTCTCATCTTATAACTTACCATATGGAGTGAGCATCTTTTCTATGCCTGAGTGATTTTTCATATTCCTTTCTATGTTTGGATCAGCTTCCAACATTTTATCTTTTGCACTTTCAATGTTGTGAAATATCTCCATGAGTTCCTTTAATGTCCTCTGGGACATATTCACCCTTTTTATTACAACCACTTTCCTCATTTGGGTCAATATGTTTCCCTTCACTAAGTTCTTCTGAATGCATGTCTAATGTCTCTCCAACAGTAGTAGTGTCAACATTCCCAGTCAAGCATTTTGCCTATAACTCAATTTATATCAATTCAAATTTAACTTCTGGTATCATCACTTTTACCCCTTTTTGCTGTACTTTCATCTTTATTTTTCATCCCTGAAACACTTTAGGGTCATCTATAAATCTTAGTTAGTTTTTAACACTACCTCCTTAAATGCAAGGGGTGTGTCTTGTCAATTCCCTAAGCTTCGTTCTACTTCAAAGTAGGAAGACTCAAACATTTTGTGAAAAATGAGAATTTCTACATTAGAAAAAAGCAGAAATGTAGAAAAACTTGACAAAAAGAAGCATCAGCAATGTAATGTATCACTCAGTTGAACCATGCATGCTTTCTTAGGTGAATTCTGGAAAGTGTGCCACCTGTGTAAGTTTTCACAAATCATAACTTGGCTCGATAGAAATGCAGTAGGCAACTCAGCTGTTGTTAAATTACACGGAATGATTAGTTTCCGTCTTGGTAATTCATTTTCTTCTTTGAAATGATAAGTCCCTATTATTTTATTTAGCTAGGAAGAAAGAAGTAGTGAGGAGAGTAGATATTTTGGATGAGCAACCAAAATTATTTTGCTTATGTTCTAATGCATAATGAATGTTTCTGAATATTCCATTTATGTTTGAAATTTTTTTATTCGTTTTTTATAATATATGTAAACCTATACATAAACACATACCATATGCACACACATACACATACACACACAAACTTGTAAAATGTTTTATTCAATTGTTATACACATTATTTTTATTTGCTCTGCTAGTTTCTAACACAGGTGTAAAATCTTTTGAAATTATTATTGCTAAATTTCTCCTTGCTTTCTATAAATTTTCACTCTATGAATTGTGTACCTATATACATATGAAAAAGTTCAAGACTGTCATATCACCTTGGTGTACTATTATTTTACCACTGTGAAATATTTCCCTTTGCCTCATATAAATCATTCACTTTGAATTCTATTTTGTCTGATGATAACATTTCTTCAACTCCTTTCTTTTGATTAATATTTGCTAGCAGTACATTATTCTACCCTTTTGCATTCAATCTTTTTTATGTATTTAATATCAAGTATGGCTTTTGTATAACAATGGATTTTGTTTGGGGAATTTTTGAGACATTCTAAGAATATATGTATTTTAAGAGGGTAATCTAACTAAATATTTTTTGATTAATGAATGCTTGTACATAGCCCTGTCATTTGCTTTATGTATTCTATTTTTGATGATTCCTTAAAAATCCATTTTCTTTCTCTTTCACTATTCTTTTGATTGAGCTAGTAGTTTTCTGTTATTATGATTTTCTATTTTTCTATTATTTGGAAGTTAAATATCCTTTTTTTCTCTTTTCTTCTATTGGTAGCCCTTAATATTTAAAATGTGTATTTAAATTTCTAGACTATATCAGAAGCAACATAGCATAATCGAATATCTGATATTTTTGTTGATTTTTTACATTATCAAAAATTAGTTATTCTCAATTATTTGTTTACTTGTTTCTTCACACATCACCATTTCTTTATGTTGACAGCTTGTCCATTTTGGATTATTTTAACTAATTTTACTAAGAATATCTTCAAGTATAACATGTTAAAAAGGTTCATAAGTGTTAAGTTCTCTGAGGCCCTTTTTTTTTTTAACCAAACTATGTCTATTATTCTCCTACTCTTGAATGCTGATAAGAAACTCTGCATTCAAAATTGTTTTAAGATAGTTGAAGATTTATAGCTTGTTGATGCCAATTTTGTTTCCTTATAACTATCTTTAAAATAGATTTTATTTTTTAGAACGGTTTTGCATTAACAGAAAATATATTGCAAAGATAATACAGAGTTCCAAATATTCCAGCTCCGGTTCCCCTTATTATTAACATACTATACTAGCATGACTAATGAACTCATACTGATATATTATTATTAACTAAAGTCCATATTTTATGCAGATTTCTTCCAGTTTTATCTACTGTCCTTTTTCTGTTCCAAGGTCTCATCTATATTATATTAGTTGTCATGTCTCCTTAGGTTCCCCTTGGCTTTCCTTGTCTTTGATGACCTTGACAGTTTTGAGGAGGAGTATTCAAGCATTTTTAAAGATGTTCCTTAAGATTTGTCTGATATTTTTGTCATGATTGGGGGGAAAGACCATAATATTAAAGTGCCATTTTCATCACATCATAACAAGAATAAATTCTATCAATATGCTTTATCATTATTGATGTTGACCTTCAACACCTGGCTGAATTAGTGCTTGTCAGATTTCTCCACTGTAAATTTGTTATATTTCCACCATTTTTACAGTACCCTTTAGAAAGCTATTATTATGCGCAGCCCAGGGTTAAGGAGTAGAGAGTTATGCTCCACCTTCTAGAGGATGGAGTATCTACATTCATTAATTATTTTAAATTCTTCTGGGTATGAGAATTGTCTCTCTCCCACTTATTTATTTATTTATTCAGTTGTTATTTATATCCATATGTCCTCACAGATATTTATTTTATACTTTGAATTATAATCCAAAATTTATTTATTCATTTTATTGCCCCAATTTTTCCAAGGGTGGCCATCGGAAGCTCTTTCAGCTAGCTCCTGTGTTACCTTAACTTTTCCCATCATTGTGGGTCTTTACTTTTTTTCTTTTTTGAGCACTTTGTCACTTTCTGCTATAAGATGTTCCAGGCTTATCTTCTTATTTCCTGCCTAAGTTGCAGAACCAACTATTTATTCAAGGAGACTTCCTTTTTTGTTGTTTTATTTTATTTTATTTTTTTTATTTCATTATATTATGGGGGTACAAATATTGTTAGGATTACATATATTGCATCTGCCAACCCTCGCCCACACCCCCACCCTACCCCCACCCCCTGCTATGCTAGAGCTTCAAGCATGTTGACCTCCTGGAGGTGCGTGTCACACCCATTATGTAAATATACACTCTTCCCCTAACCCCCACCTGCCCACCACCCTATTAAAGATTTTTTTCTTTTTGACATTTTGGTTACATTATATTTCTTTGCATCTACTCACCATCAAATTGGTTCTGACTGATTAAAACTATGGTGCTCAAATGGTGGTAGTACTCATCAGGGAGTCAGGAAGGGGAGACCCACAACCTTGGGATATGGCGAGCATTGTGGGGGGGAAGGAGACTTCCTTTTTAATTTAAGATTGATATTAGAAACCAAGATCTCAATGATAGATATGCCTGTTACTCCTAGGTTGTCATTGCTTCCAGACCCTTATTCCACAATAAGTACTTAACACAAACTTTGTTTCATGCACAAATTTATTAAAATATTATTTAAAACTACCTTCAGGCTATGTGTATAAGATATATATGAAACATGAATAATTTTATGTTTAGACTTGGATCCCATTTTGAAGATATTTCATTATGTATAGCAAATATTCCAACATCCTTCCCCCCAAAAAATATCTGAAACATGAAACTTCTGTTCCCAAGCATTTTGGATAAGGGACAACCTGTATCTGAAAACTCACTGACAGAGGAGATGGAGCAAGATAGCCAAACAGAAACCTCCAGCAATTATCCCTCCACACAAACAACAAATTCAACTATCCACACAAGCGAACACTTTCAGAAGAACCAAAAATGAGGTGAATGATTATACTACCTGCTTTTAACATTATATCAAGGAAAAAGGCACTGAAGAGGGCAAGAAAGATAATCTTGTATTGCTTACACTATCCCTTCCCCATTCTCCAGCAATGCTACACCAGCACGCTCAGTAAGAGAGAATCTGTGTCCGAGGGAAGGAAAATGAAGTGATTGTAAGACTTTGCATTGAAACTCAAGTCTGCCCTGGCAGAGGGGAACACAGAACAGGACAGAATTCTTCCAGTGCCCACAGAGAAGCATTTAAACCAGCACAACCAGAGAAAAATCCTCTCCCTGAAACCCAAGTTCCAGCTAGCCCCACCACCAGCTGACAAAGGGCAGTCTGGAGCCTGCAATAAATTCATAAGGCGGTTTGGCCACAAAGGCTGCAGTCTTTGGGCAATACTTGCAGCTGTGCTGGCTAGGAGCCAATGGACCTGGGGTGCACACGACCCAGTGAGACACTAGTGTTGGCAGCCAAGCTAGTGCCTGTGCCATCTCCTCCTCCCACCTACAGGTAGTGTGGCTTGGGGAGTCTTCTTCCACTTGAGGAAACAAAAGGGAAAAGTCCATAAGACTTTGTTTTGAAACTTGGGTACCAGCTCAGCCACAGTAAAATAAGGTACCAAAATGACTCCTGAAGCCCCAGGTCCAAGCCTTAATTCCTGAAAAACAGTTATGGACTCACCATGGGCCAGAAGGAAATATGCTGCCCTGAAGGAAAGGTCCCAGCTCTGGCAGGATTCACAACCTGCTGACTAAAGAGCCCCTGGGCTTTGAATAAGCAACAGAGGTAGCCAGGTGAGAGTTACCCTGGGTGACTGGGCTGAATCAGGTATAACCTGGCATGGCTGACCACAATGAAGTGCCCACATCACTCCTCCCCCCAACTCCAGCAGCCCAACACAGAGAGTAAGGGACGAGAGTTAGAATCTTGGCATGACAATCCAGAGAATTCTTCTGTATCATATCCAAGTCCAAGAAGGCAGTACCACCAGGAGTCTGCAAGAGTCATTACTGGGCTTGGAGCACTCCCATTGCTGATACAGCTGCAGTGACCAAAGGTTTACATCACAACACTCAATTTTCTTTGAATACCTGGAAACCCTTCTCAAGAAGGACAGATTCAAACAAGCCCAGACTGCAAAGATTAAAATAAATACCTAGCTCTTCAACACCCAAACATCAATGAATATACACAATCATCAAGAACACTCAGGAAAACATGACTTCACCAAATGAACTAAATATGGTACCAGTAACCAATCCTGGAGCAATGGAACTGTATGACTTTTCAGACAAAGAATTCAAAATAGCTGCTTGAAGATGCTCAATGAACATCAAGACAACACAGAGAAGAAACACAGATGTCTATCACAGATATTTAAGGAAGATGCTGCAATAATAAAAAAAATCAAGCAAAAATTATAGAGCTAAAGAATTCAATTGACACACTGAGAAATGCATCAGAGACTCTCAACAGCAGAAGTGATCAAGTAGAAGAAAGAGTTAATGAGCTCGAAGACAGACTATTTGAAAATAACAGTCAGAAGAGAAAAAAGAACAAAAAAGAATGAAGCATGCCTACAATATCTGGGAAATAGACTCAAGAGAGTAAATCTAAGAGTTATTGGTCTTTAAGGGGAGGTAGAGAAGGAGGTTGGGTTTGAAAGCTTATTCAAAGAAATAAAAACAGACAACATTCAAAATCTAGAGAAACATATCAATATTCAGGTACAAGAGGATAATAGAACATCAGGAGATTTAAGCCAAACAAGACTACATCAAGACATTTAATAATCAAGTTCCCCAAGTTCACTAAAAAGAAAATGTCCTAAGAAAACCAAGAACAAAGAGAAAAATAATATAAAATAGCTTCAATATTTCTGGCAGCAGACTTCTCAGAGGAAACCTACAGACCTGGAGAGAGTGACATGACATATACAATGTGCTGAAGAAAAAAAAAATCTTAACCTTAGGATATTATATCCTGCAAAAATATCCTTCAAACATAAAGGAGAAATAAAGACTTTCTCAGACAAAGCAAATCTGAGGGATTTCATCAACACCAGATTTGTCCCCCAAGAAAGGATAAAAGGAATTCTTCAATCTTAAGGAAAAGAATTTTTGCTAGATTTCTCTTTGCTTGTTTATTAGTATTTTTGTAAGTAGAGTTGTCATATGCTTAAAATAATTGATCATACATAAAATGTTTTTTGCACACCTCATGGTAACCTTAAATCAGAAACCTACAACAGATACACAAAAAGTAAAAAGAAAGAAAGTAAAACGCAATACCAGAGAAAATCACTTTTAACAAAGGAAGACAGGAAGCAAGTAATAAAGAGGACCGTAAAACAACCAGAAATCAAATAACATGACAGTAGTATGTCCTTACCTATCAATAATAACATAGAATGTGAGCAGACTAAACTCTCCAATCAAAAAATATAGAGTAGCTGAATTAAAAAAAAGAAAACAAGAACCAACCATATTTTGCCTGTAAGAGACAAAGAGACACGCATTGTCTATAAAGGCACACATAGAATGAAAATAAAGGGATGGAAAAAGATATTCCATGCAAGTGGAAACCAAAAAAGAACAAGAGGAGCTGTACTTCTATCAGATAAAATAGATTTCAAGAAAAAAACTCTAAAGAAGGTCATAGTGATAAAGTGGTCGATTCAAAAAGAGGATATAGTAACTTTGAATATATGTGCACCCAATACTGGAGCATCCAGATATATAAGGCAAATACTATGAGAGCTAAAGAGAGATAGACCTCTATACAATAATTATTGGAGACATCAACACTCCACTGTCAGCATCGGGCAGATCATCCCAGTCAGAAAATCAACAAAGAAGCATTGGACTTAACCTGTGTTGTAGACCAAATTAACCTAATAGATATTTATAGATCATTTCATGCAATATCTACAGAATACACACTTTTCTCTTCAGCTCATGAATCATTCTTAAGCATAGACCACATTTTAGGACACAAAATGAATCTTAAAACATTCACTGTTACTATTACCACTTGAAAGAGTATCTTTTAGATTGAGAAAACAAAAGTAAAAGCTTTTGCTTCACCTTCATTTAGTCTTTCTCTAATTCTCTTCCTTTCTTTATGTAAATTTAAGTTTCTGGCCAATGTCATTTTTCTTCTCCCTGAAGAACTTATTTTAAATATTTTCTCAGGGTGTTTCTACCAGCAATGAATGCCTTAAGTTTTTGTTGTCTAAGAAAGTCTTTATCTCAACCTTATCTCACATTTGAGGGATAATTTCACTGAATATAGAACTCTAGGTTTATGGAGTTTTTCTTTAAACACTTTAAATATCCCATTCCACTCTCTTCTTGTTTGTGTAGTTTCTGGTGAGCAGTCTGCTATAATTCTTATCCTTGTTTTTCTGTAAGTAAATTAATTTTTATATGGTTTCTTTCAATATTTTTAATTTGTCCTGGCTTTCTACACTTTTAATATGATATACCCAGGTGTAGATTTTTTCAGTATTCATTCTGATTGATGTTCTTTGGCTTTCCTGTGTGTATGGTTTGGTTCTGTTATTAATTTTTGAAAATTGTAAGCTATTGCTACTTCAAAAATTTATTCTGTATTTCTTCCTTTTGGTATTCCAATTATGTGTCTATCATTGTTTTTTAAATTGTCTTACAGTTATTGGATGATTTCTATTAGTTGAACTTACTCTGTTTTTTTCTTCTTCTTCTTCTTCTTCTTTTCTGCTTTCTGTCCTTTTTTTTTTTTTTTTTTTTTTTTTTTTTTTTTTTTTTTTTTTTTTTTTTTTCTTTTTCCACTTGTGTTATTGTTTACATTTCCATCTGGGAAGTTACTACTGACTTATCTTTTGATTATTTCCTTGGTCATGTCCAGTCTACTGATAAGCCTTTCAAAGGCACTCTTCACTTTTTTAAAATAATGTTTTGGGGTTTTTCTCCATAATGTTTCTTTTTTATTTTTTCTTAGGGTTTCCATCTCTCTGCTTACATTACATTTGTGTCATTGCACATGGTCTATTTTTTCCATTAGAGCCCTTAACACGTGAATCATAGCTATTTTAAATTCCCTGTCTGATAAATCCAATTTTGTGTTATATCTGACTTTGGTTCTAATGATTATTTTTTCTCTTCAGACTCTGTGTGTTGTTGTTTGTCTTTTAGCAAGCCTTGTAATTTTTTTTATGAAATCTGGGAAGAAAGTATTAGATATTAGGAACTGAGATAAATAGGCCTTTACTGTGAAGTTTTATGTTAATCTAACTATGAGTGGGCTGTGTTTGATGTTTGTTATAGATTTGAGTACTAGCATCCTCAAAGTCCTTTAGTCTCCTTTATTTTTTCTCCTCTCTTGATCTTGGACTTTATCAAGAGCTTTTTCTCAGATCAGAGTTTGCATCTTGTAGCTCTTTCACATCTGTAATTTACTGTTATACTGAATTCTTTTTTATATAATGGTAAGGTGTAGGGAAGGGGTAGCATTCTGTTATCTTATAACTAAGTCTGTCTTTTGTGAGTTTGTGTATCCCTGGCTGTGAATTTCACAAGGGTTTTTTTTTTTTTTTTTTTTTTTTTTTTTTTTTTTTGGCTTTGTTCTCCCCTTATGTGAGATAGGCAGATTAGAAGGCACTGTCAGGCTAGAAGACAGAAAAATGCTCTTCTTACAGGTGGGATAATTATTTAATAAAATAATTTCCCCTAGAGAGTAGGCATTTATAGTGGAGAAAGCTCTGGGTGTATTTCCCAATAGTTATTCTTTTTCCCTCCTGGCTAGAGCCATAGGCTCATTATTCTTAGATCTTAAACATGAGAACCTGCTCAGGTTCTTGATGATAAAACTCATAAAAGTATGGGGTCACCTTAAGACTGTAGCTCCCATGAGTTTTCACTCTCAAGCTAGTCCATATTCCATCCATTCATAGGCTTCAGCAATTTGTCAAAGTTTATGATTCCAGTGCCTTCTGCTCCAGATAAGATCACCGTGGTTCTGCCTCTTTAAACTTGTCTGTCTCCAATCAGAATGAAAGTTTATTCTGTGACTACAGTTCTCCTATAAATCTGAGTAAAGTAACTACTTTTTAATTTTTTTCAGCTTATTTTTTGTTGTAACTACAGGAGTCATGATTTCCCAACTGTTTAACTGTTGGAGCTGAAATACCAACTCCCTTGATAGTGTTTTATTATAGTTTAGAGTCAGGATTTTGCTTGTATGTGGCTTTTTTGTTTGTTTGTTTGATATGTTTGTTTATTTACTTTTCTTATTATTTGTTTGATTTGATTTGGTTTCATTTGGTAGACTTGCTTTTCTCTTTGGAAAAAAATTCAAATATGAGTTCAACCAATGTAAACTTAAATATATTCTATTAAGTGTTTTCCTTCAATAAGATAGAGCCATTGAGTTAATAGTAGTTTAGTCTCTATTCCTTTCACTTGATCTTAGAAAGAAACATGTCACTGGAAGTTGACATTATGCCCCACTAGTTAGCTCCCACCTCTAGTAAGAACCTCAAATAAAACGGACAAGTGAAATGCTTGCATTTCTTTTAAAGAACAAATAAACAAGGGTGTCTATTAAAGCTTTGAGCCTTGAATCACACTGGGGTAGTACATCCATTTTGATTGGTAGTAGATCCATCTAACTAAGAGATCCAAACATTTCTTGAAAGGAAAAAGAATATTTGAAGTAAAGCCATAATCTATATTGAATAACAGCTATTCCTAATATAATGCTGATTAGATTATAAAGTTCTTCTATTGAGTGGCACAGAGCTGGAAAAGAATGATACAAGGAAACAAGAGAGAGAGAGAGAGAGAGAGAGAGAGAGAGAGAGAGAGATCTGTCTTTCTCTCATATATTAGAAAGATAAAGAGATTATAAAAAATTGACTCACGGAATTATGGAAGCTAAGAAGTCTCTAGACTTACAAGTTGAAGACCCAGGAGACGTATCAGAAAGCTGATGGTTAAGTTCTAGTCTAAGTTCAAAGGCAAAAAATTGATGATTCAGCTGAAAGACTCTCAGGCAGAGAGAGCAAATTCTTCAACTTTCTTTTTATTTAGGCCTTCAATGAATTTGAAGAGACCCACCAACAATTGGGCAGGGCAATCTGCTGTGCTCAGTATGCCTATTCAAATGTTAGTCTCGTCCAGAAACACCCTCATAAAAATGCCCAAAATAATGTTTAAATAAATATCTGGGCACACCATGGCCCAGTCAAGTTGGCACATAAAATTGACAATCACAACCAAATTAAGTGGAGTTTTCTTTAATTGCAACATAAAGCATTTTAACCAACATATAAAGTTTTTCATTTATGAAGGCTGTAGCATTTCTTAACTGCTTGATGTTTTAACCCCAGCACTTTCTGATGATTCTAATTATTTATCATTAATTATATCTTATATATGTGATTACCATAACATTTTCTCCCATATTTTATAACCAATAATTATTAGGAAAGTTTAATAAAAGTAAAAATAATTCTGTAAGAATTATCAAGAAAGAAATAGGAAAGAGAGTGAAGCAAATTTGTCTGACAATCCTAGGAAAATACATGAATGCAAGTCCAATGGGAAAACTCAAGAACAAGTTATTACTCTCTTTTCCTTTGTCATTCCTTTGTGTGTATATATGGGGGGGTAGTGAGTGGATGGTGTTGATGTTGGTGGTGATGGTTGCATTTGTGTGTATGTGTTTGTGTGCATGCATGTAAAGATACCAGTGCATAAATCAATCATTCCAAAAGCTACTATTCACATCAACTGGTATTTTGCACATCCAGTGCTCTGCATGTGTTTTTGAACATTATGGTTAGGTATAAGATTTATATTACAGGAATTGAGCACATTCATATGATGTTGTAATCACAGTTCATTACAAGCTTCTCATCTACAGTTATTCACAGCTTACTTTATATTTCACTTTTTCAAATTAATTGAATAGATTTAAAACCATGCACTAATATCTCGAAACATTTCTAAAAATAAATGGAAGTATTTGAACTCTATTGCTACTTTATTAAAGACTAAGCTCTGGTCTATCAAGGCCTCAGATACAGAAATGAGTGGATTCAAAGGATAGTTACCAACTTATTAAAATGGAACTATTTCAGTTAGTTAGGTATTTATAAGAATTTGTGCAGACAGCAAGGATATTTTATACTGTTTTCTTATATTATGTTGCAGCCGCTATAGCCAGGCCCTTTTTACTAGTAGATAGAATGCAAGTGCAGTTAGAGGTATGATTGTAGCAGTTTTGAAAAGTAACTCACCCCAAAATGACTTATTAGCCCATTAACACTTGAAAGTGGAATCGTTTTCAGATTAACAAGCTTCAGCAAGCACAGAATGGATGAAGGCACAAATGCATCTGTTCTAATACAAAATTTTCTTTCTTGTCGCAAAGCCGATACATGTTCATTTGAGGATATTTAGAAAATATACAACGATTAAAGAAAGAAATTGAAGTCATCCATAAGCTCACTCCTTAAGATTACTACTCTTAACATTTGGATGAATATGCTTGCTTTCTGTTTATTTATATGTGTATAGAATATATGTGTATTTTAAAATTGAACTTCCCCACTTAAAGTTACAGACATTTGATTTTCTTTCTTTATAACTGAGCTTGTTCACAAATATCCCTATTCATATTTGTACTGGAAAATAAATTGAACTTTCTATTTTAAGGTGATTAAAATACTTCTCATTAGCTGAATCATTTCTGCATTAGCTTACTGTCATTATTTCAAAGTTTCTTCCCCTTCATTTTTTTCTTTTATTTCTCTCCGTGATATGATGGTGTGATGGGGAGGCCTCCAGGTTACACACAGCCTCAGCCCTCAGCTGAGAGGTCTCGACTGACATCATGTTTTGGTGTGAATGTCTTTTCCTGATGCATCTGCTCCTGACCTTCTCTTGTTATAGGTGACACCTGGTAGTTTCTTCAGCAAAGCTCCCTGCTGTTCAGTAGCTAAGTTGTCACCTTGGCCTGTGCTTCAACTTCTGTTTAGTTCCTAATTTGAGCATATTCATTCTTCCTTACCTACCACCTCAGTAGAACTCTGGGAACTCTCAGAAATTCACACACACTCGCTGAAGATGTGTCCTGAAGACACTGGTCAATTTGGTCATGCACTCCCTTCTTCCCTTCCTCAATCCCCTTTTTCCCTTTCTCCTGCTTTCTTGGGGTTGCTATTCCTAAAGAAATGTTAGCACACAGGCTTTTGCCTCCAGATATGTTTTCTAAGAAAACTGTGGTAACATACAGTGCATTCATTTAGCATGTGGAGGTGTGGTTGATCCAGCCTTTTCTTTTTAAACTTTTATGTGCATTATGTTATTTTGGATAGTAGATTTACCCTTCTAAAATATTTTGCTATTTGTTATATAATATGCTATTATGTTAATATCAAATTGATTTTTATTACATTGCACTCACATTACTTTACACAAAATAAACATTTCATTCATTTTTCTTGTATTATTAAATTTATGTGCCTGTCAAAGAAAATTGGAAAGTAGGGTGCATTAATTTTAAATTTTTTATTTCAAATAAAAAACATGGGGTCAGAAAAAAATTTTAACTGCCAAATCCCTTTGCTGAATTTATTATAAAATATTGATAAATAATGTACATGGCTCTGATTGAGTGTAATGATAGACCATTCATTCAAGGAGGAACATTTTCTTCAAACTAATATTCCAATATACAACTTGGTCCTCGTTCATTGCTTGGGCCATCATTTCCTTCATGTTATTCTTCAAACAGTTCATATTTAAAATATCCCCTTTGTCTTATTTTACTTCACAGCACTTATCACCAATGGACACAATACAAATTTTATTTAGTATTTTTATTTCAATTCACTGAAGTGTAAGATCTATGAGGGCAGGAATTATCATCTGTTTTGTTTACTGCTATCGTCCCAATACCTAGAATAATACATATTGAAATATAATAGACACTTATTTATATTTGATAAATTAATTCTGATCTAGGGAAGATT
>VBSM01003039.1:9133432-9151549 GCA_008086735.1 Cheirogaleus medius | reverse complement strand
AGAGACGCTCTATCTGGCGGTGTTTCTCGTCCGCCATCTTGCTCCGCCCCTATAATAATGTCTTAAACATGAAAAATACTTCAGAAATTTCAAAGGGAAATTTATCTATAAATTTCAAGGGGATTTTATCTATATCAATTCATTTGTACTTAATAAAAATCTTAGGTATGAAAAGAATCTTTTTTTGTGCCCATTTTACAGATAAAAAGAATCTGCAAATTTTAGAGGTTGGGTGCCTTCTCCAAGTTAACTTTTTTAGATATGAGAAGAAGCATGATCTTTCTGGCTGTTTTTAAACTTTAAGCCTGATGTTATTACTCTGTTAAGAATAAGTCATCTCTTATTATAATATTACAATTAGTTAGTCCATTTTATTGTGGCTACATAACTCATACATTGAGACCACAGTCATTGAAAGTATGTAAACTGATAAATTTCCTCTAATACTAAAACACAGGTTGGTGCATGAATATTCTCATATCTGACTTTTCATCTACCTTATCTATGGGCTAAAAATTAAGGGAAGAATAAAATGGGGCAAGTGTTGATTGCATCTGTTAATGTAACACACACATATGCACATGCATGCACGAAGGGGCTGTGCCATTAGACAGCATTTTGAAGGGAACAGATCACTAGATAATAATGCACTACCTGCAATTCTCCAGTTGATTCCCATGAAAGCCCGCTGATAACCCCAGGATTTTCATCATCCTAAAATCTACTTTTTGCCTCAACTTATCACGCACTATCTTACATTGTAAAAGCTTTTCAATTTTATGCAATTCAAGAACTAATCTCTTGACCCTCTTGCCAATCAAATTAGTAGCAACTAATTAGCATGATAACAAATGTGATCATCTAAGATTTCTGTTTCTTGCCTTTATTAGAAAGCAAAGACTATGGTGGTTGGAATACTTTAGTTAGTAGCAAAATAGGTAATTTTTTTCCTCCTAAAGCTACTTAAAAGCAAACTGGTGGTTTCAGTTATTCACCAAATATGTATATCTCATGTGTTAATCAGTAGCAATACCAAATGACAAACGGATAATGGAATTTCTCATTCAACTCAGCTATATTATATGCGATGCAAAGATGTGCTACTCACACTAAAAAGACAATGAATACACATGGTGTGACACACAAGTCTTAAAAATAGAGATGTGTGGGTAGCAAAGTATCTGCTGTGACAAAGTTCTGATTTACTAATTATCTGCAACACATTTTGGGTCCCATAACTGCTACCCCAATCTTTTCACAATTCACCAGAGGGTGATTTTGGCAGGTTGTCAGCCGGCAAACACAGAAATGAGTTGGGAAACATTAATAAAGGTTGAAAACAACAGCTTCTCATGCTTTAGGCTCATCATTCAAATGTAACAAAAAAGAATTGTAAGATGAAGACTGGGAAAAATAGGCTAAAACAAGAAAGAAAAAGGCAAACATTTAACCACAGTAAAGTTACATTTGTTGACTCCTTGTCAAATATGTTTGTTGTACTGTTTTTCTTGAAGCTGTCTTATATTTTTTTATGAGAAAATCCACCAATGAAATTCCACACTCTATCGTAGGTGAAAAATTTGTTCCTAAATACAGCAAAATCTTTGTCCATTTTAACATCAAAAACAACACCATATTATCGAGGTTCCAATAAGAGAAACAGAATTGTAATAACTATGAAGATATTTAGAAAAACAGAACCAGAGCATCAATTTAGAAAATAGCCTTTCTATGATTAAAATAATAAGGAATTACTGATGTTACTTATTTTCCTTCATATCCTAATATGTATTTCTGGAGTCTTTACATCATTTATATGCAAAATATATGTACGTTGTGTTCAGTATATTTAGACTATATATTGACTGAATGAAACTCATACTTTGTAAGGAGTTATGAAAATTTTGTATAAGTAGAGTTTACACTGTGTAAAATATGTACCGTTTTTAGAAAGTTGTTAACCTGAAATAAATAAGGATATGACAGTGCCCAACACACCTGAAGCATACACACCATGATTTGTTAAATGAAATTGAATTGTAAATTTAAAAAGGAAAAATGAAAACAATATCATAAAGTATACAATGATATCTCTTAAGGAATTAATGATATGACATCAAAATATTCAAGATATTGTATTGAAACTTTTTATGCACCATAATAAAAAAGAAAATAATCACTTTTAACTTACTTTTTAGAGTCATAAAATTCATATAATATAAATATACAAATAATAATAATAATATAATAAACCCCTATTTAACCCTGTCATATATGGCTCAAATATAATTTTATGAAACATTATGAGCTTGAAGTTTTCTTTATGGCCCATTGCTAATCTTGGTGCTTTCCCCCATTCCAATAATTAACTAGAATTTCATCTTTCCTATCTACTTTTAGCATTTTTACATACATGTGCATTTATAAAAGGTAAATTACTTCAAGTATTATTCTGAGACTAACTTTTTTTGTTGGCAATATTTTGTATTTATGATCTTTGTATATGGACATAGATCTAGTTCATTCTTTTAAACAGCTAAATAGAATTTGTCACATAAACATAGAATGTTTTATGACTTTTTATTTATGGACCCTTAAATCCTTTAAATTTAGTTTTAAAAATGTTTTAGTGAGGATGTTTATATGTATGCCTTCTTGTGTAGTAATAGTATTAGATTATGTACCCAGGAGTTCAATTGCTTGGGAGTCCTCAAATTTTAAAGGCATAGGTGTTTTAGAGATCATCTAATACTATATGCTCATTTTACTGAGACACAATTAAACAAATTACAGTAGTGGCCAAGCTAAGAGTAGATTCCAAGCCTTCTTAATCTTATTTCTGTGTATTTGACATTGTGTCAGTATTCTCTCCATCTATGCTTTTTTGCAGTATTCTTCTCTCTCTATGCTTTTTTATTTGCTACATGGGTACTTGTGCATTTATTCTCAATACAACCCATGAAAGCACTCCCTTACTACTTAATCAAAGGATACTGTGAAGTCATGGACTAGGCATTTGCTTGAAGTTGCAAGAACCCTGGATGGGGGAATCAGGAGCCTTCAGCTTTAGTTTAAGCTATGCCGTTAACTCCCTTTGATCACTGGACAACACATTTAACTTGCGTTTCTTCATCTCTGCCTTGGATCTTTCTTTGGACCACCAAATTGATCACTTTGTATCTTTTCCTGGTTCTCTCGAGGGCTTCTCAATTTAACACATGCAGGGCTGAACTCTTGTTCTAGTATTCCTCCTTTATTATACCCTTTCCCTAGTCTTTTCCTTGTCCAGCCTCTCAATAGATAACATCTCAATTTTAAAAACACTCATTAGCTCAAGACAAAAACCTGAGAGAAATTCTTTGCTACACACTCTAACTCCCAATATTAAACTATAATTCCAGTTATCTGTAATCTACTACCACCCCTCATCCAAGCCTGATTACCTAATCATTGCTGTCATTTTCTAATTATTTTCCTGTATATCATTCTGTATATAGTACTTAGAATGAATTTAAATGGTAAATTGGATCGGGTCAGCACATGCTTAAAATCCATTAAGGTCCCCTGATTGCTCTTAAAATAAAAGTCACATTCCTTACTAATGTCTATCCAGCCTCATTGTGTGCCTCTTTCACCTTCATTGGCTATATACCAACCACACTAGTCTTTTGGTAATTCCTTACTTTTGCCAAATTCTTTCCTAACATAGGACCTTTGCACATGTTCTTTCTTCTGCCCAAATCACTCTCCTCTCATTCCTCACATGGCTGGCTTATGCTCATCCTTCAGGTATCAGACTTATTATAACTTCCTAGAAGAGGTCTCCTTTTTTTTCATCTGTTCTAAAGTAAGCCTTACAAACTTATTCACTCCCCGTATTCTCAATAATTTTCCCCTTTTAAAAATCACTGTATTAGTTTGCTAGGACTGCCATAACAAGGTACCACAAACTGTGTGCTTGAGAAACAAAATTTATTGTCTCACATTTTTGAGGACTAAAAATCTGAGATCGAGATATTAGTAGGGCTGGTTCCTTCTGAGGGCTGTGAGGAAGAATCTGTTTTATGCCTGCCCCCATTCCTGATGGTTTGAAGGTAATCTTTGGCATTCCTTAGCTTGTAGAAGCATCACCTTGATCGCTGCTTCCATCTTTACATGGCTCTCCTTTAGTGCACATTTGTGTCCAAATTTCCTCTTTTTGTAAAGACACTAGTCATGTTAGATTAGGGGCCCACCCTATTTCAATATGAGTTCAACTTAACTAATTATATCTGTGATAATCCTGCTTCCAAATGAGGTCACATTCTGAAGTTTTTAAGGGACACAATTTAACCAGTAACAAGGGCTTATCAAAATTTATAGAGGTGTGTTTGTTCCTTTGTTGAATGACCATTTTTTCTAACAGACTGTAAACTTATTCACAAGGTCAGTTTTTCTTTTTCTTTTTTTTTAAATATGTGTAGCCAGTGTCCTCAACAGACTTGGCATCTGATAGATAATAAATATTTATTGCTTTTTATTCATATAATTACATGATTTATAAAGTCTATTACTGTTCTAAATTTTGTGACTTTGCTTTGGCTGTGCCCAATTTTATCATCAAAATTTTATCCAATTCCATCCTAGGGCAAAGTTTTCAAAATGTAAACCATATGTCAAAATAAGGCAAACATAAATCCTGTTTTGTTTCATAACTTCCTAAATAATTCAAACCAAAATATGTATGCTTTTAGAAAGGAGGTGGAAGTATTGCCGTAGTTCACTTAGTAATATTTCAACCAACTTTCAATTTACTTTAGCTCAGAGGAATAAGGTCTAAGAATAATAATATATTTTATGCTGGGAAACAGAAATTGAAGAGAACTTACCTCTATGGTTCAACATATCACTGCCTTGTAATCCACTGTCAGTGGAAGAGTTGTCTTTCCTTCTTTTTATATCTGTCCTACTCCACCGCCAGAGCCCTGAATCCAACTGTAATTCTGCATTTATTCTATTTTTTCTCAGTCTTCTCTTACTAGCCCTTTTTACCAGTTCTATATCCTATACTGTCAAAAAAGCATGAGTCTCCCATTTTAAGAAGTCTTGTTTAAATCTTCCAAATCTATTATTGGATCTGGTCTCTCAACTCAACTGCTTTGATATTTTCCTTCAGTGTCTTTAAATCAATCCTTTCACCTTTGCTAGATCAGTCTTCAAAAATGCCATTTTCATTATGGTACTTTCCTGATTTAAAGCTATATTGCTATCATCTCACCTACTGAATCAAATTTAAGATTCTAAGTCTGCATTACCTAGCTGTAGATTGCTCATCCTTTTTAAATTTCTACTGTGTCAAATTTAAGCCATTTGCTTTATTCTCCCACCAAATCTTGCCAATTCCCACTCTTTTACTTTATTTATGTTGATTTTCCAAATGAGAAAGACCTGCCTACTCCTTCCTGAAAAATCCAGTACCACCCGGTCATTAAATTCCAGTTTAGGAGTTTCTCTCATGGAATTTACTCTTCTGATCCATACAATCTTCTCTGTCTCAAATTCTATAGCAATTTTAGTTTAAGAAGCAACATGGGAAAAGATATATTTTTAGTCAGATGAGTGAACACTAAACTTTTGGTTCATCTGTGCTTTTTGGCATTCTTCAAATCTCAATAAATAGATAACCATCTTCAGCATCATCCACAATTAAACCTGAGCTACATGAAATCAATAAGGGCATATCTTTAAATAAGACTATTTCATGTATAGACTATTATTTTTATATTTTTAATTGTTTTATACTTCTGTTATTTTAATACCTAAATACTGTATTCACACTAGTATTTATATATAAATTAAGTATAATTGCAAGATTTCATAAAAAAAATTACTTCTGTAATAAACCTGAGGCCTATAGTGCTTAGTAAGAAGTCTTTATAGACACATGTCAGCAGAACTTACAGAAATTACAAAGCTATAAAAAGTGCATGGAAAAATTATTGAATTTTCTCTCATCCTAAGTGACATTTTCTTTGAAACTTTTCTTTATTTTGTACCAAACAATTTTAATTTTTTAAATCATATATAAGTGTATTAAAGGATTATTATGCTCTGGCTCATGCTTCTTTAACTTCAAACTTACAGTGTAATCCTGATATGGGAAAAACGGGAATCACAAAGATAAAAGAATGTTAATATACTCCAAAAGAATATTAATTTAGAATGCATTTCTTTATAAAATGCCAAGAGTGATCTCACTCACTTAGAAAAACACATTAGCATATGTAAAGTGAAAATTCATTAAATGCAGGGCATATATTCAGCAATATTAGTTTCATGTACAGCCATGAATCGCTTCATGACAGGGATACATTGAGAGAAATGCATCTTTAAGTGTTTTCATCTCTGTGCTAACATCATAGAGTGTACTTATACAAACCAGATGGTATAGCCTCATACACACCTAGGCTATATGGTAGATCCTTTTTTTCCTAGGATACATACCTGTACAGCATGTAACTGTACTGATTACTATGGGCAACCATAACACAATGGTATTTGTGTATCTAAACACATCTAAAGGTATAGTAAAATATGACATTCTGAGCTTATGGGACCACCATTATATATGCAGTTCTTCGTTGATGGAAATGTTCTTATGCATCACATGACTGCAATGTTTTTAAAAATTATATTGCAAAATTGCACAGTCTCTATTTATTTTTCAGAGTTTGTTTTCCATTCTAGGCTATAAATCCTAAGAAGGTAGTGACCACATCAATGTCACTTACTATTTTATTCCTACTGTCTAGACCCACGCCACCAAATAGTTACTAGCTACTTGAGGCTAACATACCCTTGAAATGTGTCTAACATGAACTGAATTGTACTGTAGGTAAAACAGATACTGAATGACGTAGGCTTAGTAAAAAACAAATTACAGTATCTCAATAATTTTCATATTAAAATGATAATATTTTATATATTGTGTTAAATAAAATTTATAAATACGTAAATTACCTGTGTCTTTTCTAATATTCTTAGTGTAGAAACTACGAAATTTAAAATTGTGTATGTGGCTTGCATTATATTTCTCATGGAAAACACTGATTTAGACCATGCGTAACATGTTATAGACTTTCAACAAACTGCTTCATATGAATAAATGAACATGTTCCATAATATGTTAATATAGCTATTTCTTGCCACAATTATTTATAGTCAGATTATAACATTAACTATTTAAAACAATATTTTTTAAAATTCTAGAAAATTTTCTGGAGGAAAATGTTCTCTTTTATGGTCAACATAGTTGATTTTTATTTTTCAATATACTACTGTTCACATTATATATACCATACAAGTACATTTTAGTTTGTTAATAGGCTGTCTATATGACACACTAAAACATGCTCTTTTAAAAGAAAAATCAAAGTTTGCAATTTCTCTCATAAACCAAATGACATATTTCATACTTTAAATTTATTTTCTCTGAATTGACTAGATGTTTTGACATTGTTAAACTATTTGGTGATACATACTATCATTTTAAAAACACATATTTTACCAATATTTTTTGAAATAGAGGCATGATGCCTATGTACTCCCCAGCAAAGGCAATCTGCCTCCCCTCTGTATTGCAGATGTCTTGCCCACTGTAGTATGAGTTCTATTACCAAGAACCAGCCTACGCATCTAAGGCAGTACTTACAGGCAAGACTGAAGCTCTACTGAGTTGAGTATTAAAGTTTAATAGGGCTTGGGAACATCCAGTTTAACTATGATTAAATTAAGTATTACAGGTAGAGCATGTTTTTGAGAGCATCATATTACCATCTGGTTCTTCTCTACCTGAAGCATCCGTGGTCTATAAAATTGAGATATTGATCTTAATGACAAGAAATTATTGTGGATTCTGATAAAATACAAATGCAAAATGAGCTTTCCAGCAGCACAAGGAAATATAAAACTTTTAAGCAACACTTTGTCCCAGAGAATTTAATAACTGGCTTATGAAATCTAGCCCAATCCTCTTATTTTACAAATGAGCTAACAGGTGCCTTTGAGAGGTGAAGTGAGGGGATTGGGGTCCCAGAGCAAGATCAGTGTGTTCCTCAACCAATTCCCTTCACGTGATCCTTCTTTCATTCTGAAATCATTTCACAAGATACATCCATACTGATTGACTGAACTGGAGTTTACAAACGAGCCATCAAAATTTCTCAAACTTGTCATATACGGGAAATAATCAGTAGGATGGGTGAGAATTGCTTAAAATCAATTAGAACAGTGAAATAAATGACAGTAGCCAGAGATATTAATGAATCACTTTCTCAGCATGATAATTGCCATGGATATCATTTTATTTTTGTATACTTGTGAGTATGTACGCATTCTTCTTCTGTGTTTGGGAGTGTGTTTATCCTAATTACAAACTGAAATAATATTAAAAGTGGCCAGCCTACAATCCTCTATCTTAAGCTATAGCATCCTCCTTGAAACCCATTGGAATCCTCATCTCTATCAATTGTTTGTTATCCATGGCTATCTGATATGATTTTTAATAATTCAGACATTTCTCTTTTGCAGTAACATCATGATGGCAAGCATTTTGAGAATAGTGACAATGTTTTATAAATCGTTATAGTTCTAATAGATTCTCATCAGAGGTCTCATATCCAGCAGAATGCATTTTGCATATTAGACAATTAATAGATACATGCCGATTGTCTGTTATGGGCTGTCTCCTTTCACTGGGTTTGTGAGAGGGAGGTTAATATATTACAGATGCTGAAGGAAAAATTTGTGTTGAAGGAATTAGCAATTGGTAATACTTATAGTTAATTATGTGTCATAGGGACCCCTGTTGCGTACAGAAGTGAGGGGGTATAGTCTATACAGGTTTCCATGCCAGCATGCTATAATGTTTATACAATCTCTCTGGCCTCACACATCTGCACTGTTTTTCCAGATTAGAGGTCAGAGCACTTTGCAGACAATGTCATATTTACCTTTATGGTATTCTCTGACAGTTGAGAAGGAGCTAATGCTTAGCCCATTTCCCTCTATTGCCACAGGGAAAAATATAAGCAAAGAGCGTCTGAATCATTTATACAGTGCTGCACCATAAGGCAATGAAAGAGGCAGGTGCAGGTCTCAGATGGTTGTCTAAGTCCAAATTCCACGCTCTATCTGCTAGATAATCCTGCCTTCCTTCTCAATAGAATATTTCCCTAGATAGTTCCTGAAACATTTATAGCAGAAGCTTGCAGAGTGACTGTTATAGGAGTTTGTGGAAAACTTCCAGGCATCTAAAAATATAAGAAACGGCCACATTTCACTTTGGGTATTCACATTTGAGAAGTGATGTGGATTTTTTTTTTCCTCCCCGCAAATATTCAAAAGTTTGATCTAAGGCAAAAGTTTTACTATTCTGCTCTAAACTGAAGGAATGAAAACATCCATGAATTTTCATCAGTTTGCTGTAGGCAGAAATTTGCCAGTTTGCAGGAAAATGGCTTAAAAATCGAAGCTGAGATGAAATACTTGAACTTCTTGTGTGAACCTATGAAAGTAATATTTTTCTTTATCAGCTGATATGAAGCTTTGCACAACCCTACATTAGTTTGGTATAAAAATGACTTTTCCTGTCTAAAATGTCACAAAACTGTTTGGATTCTTCTGAGCACATTCATAAAAGGATTTTCGTACCCTTAATTTTGGCATATGCCATCATTTCCCTTTTAGTCCTTATCTATTCCCATATTTAACAGAAATTCCCTGTAACTAACTTTCTTCGACATTCACTGTAAGATACACATGTGATGAGTGGTAATGGAATAAAATTGGAGAACTTTCTTTATTTTTTCTTCTCAGAGTGTCAAAAACATGCAAAGGCCAGAAACTTTCCTTCTACTTAGCTGGAAACTGTGATCGTTTTGAACCTCTTAGAGCCATCTGACTGGGTTGCACCCTGAAACGTACACAGTGAGTGTGTGTTTCTCTGAATTATCAGCTGCACTGTGACAACGTGGTGCTCACATAGTCCTTTGGTTGTCAGTTATAATCGCCATCAACAAAGGTGCTTATGTGTTGATGTGGTTCTCCCACAAATGGGACCAGAAGAATCAATTTGATGATACTTTGGTCTGATTATTTCTTTATCACACCCAGCTAGAGAGTCAGTTTCACCTCTATGGCATGCATGTAATCGAGCCCATTTCTCAAAGATATTTTCATTTCATATCAACAAATATTTCTGGAGGAATCAATTACCTAAAAGCTGCTATAATAGATGCTATAAAATATTTATGCTAATAATAACATTAGTTGTGTAAACATGAATTTATAAATCCATCTAATCACAGACATCTATTTGTTTAAGAAATTAGTTCGCATTTTAAGATGTATCCTTCCTGTTCAACAGACTTATGGTGAAGTACTCAATAATCCTTTAGTTAATATTCTCCTTCTGCAAATCATTTTGTGAGCTTCCTTAATTATTAGAATGTGAAGCCAACTAAAAGACTAAACAAAGTGAACATATCAGAATATTGAAGCAAGTGGAGGTCTTAACTTTCCTTACTTTTTCCTCATACATATCTCTATTTCACTTTTTTTATTTTTAATGTTTATTTAATTTGACTCCTAGGAAATGTGTTTTTTTAATACATTGCCTTTAATGGGGGAACAAATGTTTTTGTTACATCGATAGCTTTTATAATGTTTAAGTCAGGGCTATAAGTATGTCCGTCACCCAAATAGTGTTCATTGTACCTGTTAGATAGGTTTTTTACCCCCACCTTTTGATTATAGATCCTGCCTCAGCAATATTCTATTGCAGAAGGGCAGGTATTTTCAGATACTTTTCTAGTGATCGTGGAGAAATTGTACATTTTCACATTCTCTTGTTGGCTAATTCTTCTTGTCTTATTTTAAGTAAGAATTGAAAGATTTCTGGGTAAATTAGGAACACAGGTTATCACAGTTTATTAGTAAATGAAAAGAAACCAATTGGTGTTTACAAGAAGGAAGAATTACTTGTGGCCTCATTACTGTTACTAAGCGGGTTAGAGTCAATATACAGCTTACTTAAACTCCACAAATTGGCTTGTGTCAACACAGATGTGTTACTGCAGATTCTCAGAATGGCAGATGTTAAGACAGGATTAGATAGGCAAGAGATTTATTAGGGGAATGTGTATGCCTATTAGGGAAAATTGGGGGGGATCCAGAGAGTCTTAGCCCTCAGACCAAGAAGCTTCCAGTTGTAAAGGAGACAACTGACAGTTGTAAAGGAGAGAGGAAGGAAAGGTTGAGCGGAGAAGGCAGTTCTAAAAACGTTGGCAAGGTCAATGGCCAATGGGAAGGACATCAGCCAAGTGGCCTGTCCGGAGGAGTCCCCTATCTTCCAGGAATGACCTAGCCTGATGCTGCACTCAGCACATGCTGGGAAAGGAAATTGGAAAGGGCAGCCTTGGCACCACTGCGGTGATGGATTCCAGAGCTCAGTTGCTAGAGCCATTGCTCAGTTATACTCCCTCAGTTGGAACTCTGAGAGGCAAAATTTGATGGTTGTTATAGTCCAACTTTTGCAACATGTAGATCTACTTCTCCTTATAGGTCATGGGAGTGACTCCTCCGTGGTTCCCACAGATATCTCTTCCTGTCAAGAAACTCAAGAGAGGTTGGACGTGGTGGCTCATGCCTGTCATCCCAGCATTTTGGGAGACCAAGGCAGGAGGATGGCTTGAGGTCAAGATTTCAAGACCAACTTAGGTGACAAAGCAAACCTTGTTTCTACAAAAACTAGAAGAATCAGCTGAACATGGTGGTGGGTGCCTGTAGCCCCAGCTATTCAGGAGACTGAGGTCGGTGGATCTCTCAAGCCCAGTAGTTTGAAGTTTGAGGCTGCAGTGAGCTATGATCATGCCACTGTGCTCCAGCTTGGGAATGACAGAATGAAACTATGTCTAAAAAAAAGAAGAAAAAAAAGGAAAAGGGAAAGAAAAGAGAAGAAAAGAAAAAAATCAGAAAAGGTAGTTTTGATGAGATTGATTTCAAGACCACAAGTGATATTCAAACTCTTTCTCCTACAATATGCAATATGTATTCAGAATGTCCTTAGCACTCAGTGATTGGCTATGCAGGTAATTGGTATATCCTGTATTGCTACTCAAACCTTCACTCCTGGGAGGTCTGTATCTGTGGTACTCATACCTTTCTCAGGCAGGGGTTGCTGCACATATCCATTCACAGATACTATGGGACAAGTGGGAACGAGAAGGTGCCCACACGAGTCACTGGGATTTCACACGTACTCCTCCCCACGCCTATTCACTGTATGGGAAGTAGCCCCATGTCCTCCTACTACTCAGGATCTATTGCCTCTGCCATTGTGATGATTTCTTTTCCGCCCTATGCAGCGACTGTAACATGTAACACAGCATCACATACAGGTCTCTGATTTAATGCATATCCACATTCTAAGGATTGTTCCCCATAATTTCAGGATGTTGAACTCATGCTGACACTTGAGTTGGATTTTTAGAAGCTGTTCAAGAGTTCTGTGTGGCTGACCATTTCTAGATGGTGCAGTATGTAACATAGCCAGGGGGTCCCATGGTTGCCTGCTTTACCTCACCTCTCTCATTGCGAAGGGTGCTCACTGGTCAGATGTTATGTTGGTTAGAATTCCTTGACTTTGGATCAGACATTCTCTGATGTCCCGGATAGTAGTGTTGGCTGAGAGTATGCAAGCAGAAAAGGCAAGCCTATGCCTAGAATAGGTATCTTTCCTTGAGAACAAACTATTAGCCCTTCAATGATGGATGGGCCCAATATAGTCAACTTGGCTGATTGATCTCCTCAAGGAAAAATGCCACATTGGAGTCTCATCAGTCATCAGTCTCTTGCTGACAGGTTAGGCATTCAGAGGGTGCACTAGCTTGATTAGCCTTCGTAAGTAGGTATGATTGGTGTGCTATTGAGCCCACAAGTAGACTGTCTCTTCTGTCATGGTCACTCTGCACAGACCCCTCATGCCTAATCTGGAGCAGTTGATAATGAAGTCTGTGTAGAGTCAACTAGCTGAGTTGTATATGTCTACTTGGTTGTTTAGTGCAGTGCCCTTTCTGTTTTCTATTGTGCATTAATGTGAGAAACAAAAATTCTGCACAATGTGTGCCCAGCCCCATATGTTCAAACTCATATTTCTAATCTAAACCTCCTAATTTCTGGTGTTCAGTCATTTTCCTTCTGGACCCTTGATCAAAGGACCAGGCTATGGGCCAATGCCCCAGAATATCTTGGGTTACTCTGCCTTCCACACAAAGTGAATGACCAGATACATCACACACGATTTTGCCCATTGGGAAGGTTTTCTCTCCACACAGTTTTTTCAATGGCTGGAATGAAATATTGTCCATTTTTGGATTGCATCCAGAGACTGAACAGATCAAAATATAAAGCAAATTGTCCCTTTCCCTCCTGTTGCAACTGGTACAGGACCCACCATATGACAAGAAGAATGATCCAGAGGAAGGGCACTGGTACAATTCTGGTGAGTGACACGGAGGGCTACCTGGAATGCGGTTAGGTAGTGTTCTCTGATACTGCACCAGTTTGATAACAAACATACTACTTTTATTTCAGTATGAACTGCTCCATACTAAGGACATGCACAGTTTGGTGATTCTGTGAATGCAACAGAATCCAGTTCATAATGGGCAGTCCTGGATGCATTGCTACTCAGTGTTCTGTGTTCAAGTATTCTCTCTCTACTACAACACAACAAGAGCTGTTTCTCAAAGGTGTACATTTTCTTGCTTCAGGGGCCATGGGCTTCTTCCTGAATCCCAGGGGCATGAGTAGTGAATTTCCCACTAGATTTTGCCACAAGTTCCATACTGTATCTTTTTTACTGATACATCCAGAGCCATGAGGCCTGTCAGATTTTGATGTGCAGGTCTTTTCAGCTTTCATGAGTTTTATCAACCACCCTTTGGAGTGCACATGTCCTTCCTCAGTTACCAGCAGAGTGGCCACCTTTTGCATTCCCTGTCCGGTCAGCATGACGTCATCCATGCAATGGATCAGTGTGATTCTGTGGAATGTCCTAGCCATCCAGATCATGTCAGAATCAGGAGAGTAAACATGGAATTAATATAGATCTGAGGCAAAACTGTAAAGGAATGTCATTGTCTATCCCATGTGAGTATGTAACTCTGATCCAGTCATGCCATGAAGCTATCTGCTAATGCTAATATACCAAAGTGAAGGAAAGTAAACGTGTACTAGAGTTTGCTGGGGGAATATTGAAAGGTGATCCATCTATGTCCCAAGAAAAGCCTTTTTATTTCAATATTTCCACATTCAATTAAATAAATTAAGATCACTATGATGAGCAATATGGCTCCGTTCCCTCTCCAATGAGTTTTTCCATCAAAATTAGCTCATAAAATGATTTCAGCTATGTCTTAGGCTATTTTCCCCAGAAAGTAGATCCTGAGATAGCCTTTGGTACACTTTCCTGTGGTTATCTGAACTCCTAATATTTAGTCTTAATCCATAAACATACTTTTCTTCAATCTAAATCAATAGATCATATATTTAATTAATTTTAGAAAGTTCACTAACATGATACTATAGATGTTTTTACTTTCTTATATATGTATACACACACACACACACATATATATATATATTTAATATTATGATTTGCTTAGAATGTTAGGACTCCATTTATTAACTGGCCCCCATAAGCCTCCTACTCTAATAGAGGGGCCGTGATGACATTTGGGGTTTCCACATATCAGTGTCAACTAATAATTTGTGTCCAGTAGTCTTTGAAATGACTGGTTATCCCCCTTTTCCCAGTGGAAAGCCTCTCATATATGGCTATAGATTCCCTTGGGGAATCTCTACCTAGAGGAATCATCACAGTGTATACTAGCCATGGTTATGTAGGGCATCTATTCAGAAAATGGGTTCTGTATCTACAAATTGTTTCAGGTATGGAAACTGAGCAAGAGTTGTTACTTTTATTGGCACAATTGTCCTCATCTTCCTGCTTCTTCATTCTTACCTTATAATTTTCTTTCTTTCTTTTGTTTTTTTATTTTTTATTATTATTTTTAAATAGCATTCCTGCTGCCAGGCATGCCATGTTCCATTAGCCATCTTTACAACTCCCTGTGGGTCAAGCTCCTTCACCTGTACCTTTGACATTGTCATTCTTTAGAATAATTGTGGCCTCCTGGTGTCTGATGTTTAAGATCTCTAGTACCTGATTTGAAAACGGTCTCTGCTTCTCCTACCATTAGCCTTGGCCTTGGGCTGCATATAAGGCCCTCAGTGAATTTCTTAGTGGTGCTGGCACCCCTCTCACCAGCACATTGATGTGGAGAATGATGTGATCTCTGGGCCTTCCTATGGAACATCATGGTCTGCTGGCTCCTCTGGCCTCACATGCTATATCTACCCCAATGTGCCTGCTTCCCCAGTCTCTGGGTCTCTTTATTCCTGCCTTAAAATTTGACAAGGTGACTCAGGCATTTCTACTTCACTGAGTTTTATGTCTTTTTTCAGGCCTCCAAGGGCCACCCAAGCAATGAGTTTGCTCTATCTCCTGGGGTCCTGCTAGCATATGCCTTGTCCCAAAAAAGTTAATTAATTGTCCCAAGGCAAGAATACTTTCTCACATAGTCTTACATTCTGACTTTTGTGATCAAGTGCCTTCAAAATCCTACCTCATGGATATTCCCATGGCTCAAGCCAGTACATGCTAGCTAATTCTTTCAATTCCATCAGTGTATGTAGTTCTTTTTCTTCTTTATTAGGCCCAACATGATTATTCTGGTCCTTAGCACTAATTATCAGCTCAAAGACAAAAGTAGAGAAGTGGGTAGCTTCTGAGGGGATCACCTGTTTCTTTGTGGAGGAGTAGCCTCTGCAGAGTGTCCCAGAACAGAGAAAGTGACAGCTCTTTCTAGGGGAGGGTCATCCACCTCTGAAGCCCAGAGGGTTTGTGGGCAATTTCAGAGGCACTATCCTTAGGGGCATCCATCTGATATCCCAACCCATGTTTCAGGACCACAGGTTTTCCCAGCCAATGCCCACCTTGCTCTTTGCATAGCAAAGCAGGGAATTGGTAGATCTTTCAAATGTCTCTAGAGTTTCACACTATTAGACCTTCAGCTCTTGCACAGCTCTGTCTGTTTCCACTACAGGAGATAAGGGTCTCTTTGTAAGATACCTATGCCTGTTAGCCACCAGTCTCTTATTATCCTTCTGCAGGGCACCAACAAAACTCAGAAGTAACCAAAAAACCCCACTATCTTTGTAGGCACCATTAACCCAAATCTTTCAGATGCCTAACTCTTTTTACTCTACCACAGCATTTCTTTCCAGATGGATATATTTTCTGGTCATTACCAGGGAAATCCTTAGCAATTAACATTACGTTGTGCAAGGGAGTATCCTTTCCTCACCGACCAAACAGGATGATGTTCTCTTCACCCACTGGGCAGTGAGTAAGCCAGTCCCAAATCTTCACTTATTACTTGGGTTTTTGGATAACTTCTGATAGCACTTGTGCTATTTGGATACTCTAAGAAAGAGATGATACTGAGACAAATATAGATACTCAAAAATGTATCAGGGGAACTGCCATTACGGAAACTGCAAATCTGACAGGTCTTAATGCAGATATGACCCTAGTGAGAGGGTAAGGGAAGAAAGACATGTTGGTTGCAGGGGTTGTAGACAACATGACAGTTGGAAGAAAGTTTGGAAAGGCTGTTGGTGAGTTCTCAAGCCAAAGCTGCCCATCAGAAGAGTTCCCACCTCCCAGGATCAGACCTGCCTTAGCATCCATCAGTGCCCATTGCACATTTTAGTGATAACTTTTTGGCCCTTACAAATGGGGAAAAAAGTATGCCTTCTTTGCCAATTAAGCTACTGAGTTGAAGTGTTTAGTTTCATCGAAACTTAAAAAAAGAATGTGGTGACCTTCACAGTCTATATCTTTAAAAGTTAATAGCTCTTTTCTTTATTTTGTTATGTTGGTGTCATTGCTAAAACTTGTATATTCTCTTGTTCTATAGTTTTATTGTTACTAGCTCATTGAAGCCCTCAGGAATTCCAAGGAGATTATATAAATTACTTTATGATTAAATTATTATGTCTAAATTGTTATGTTGTGACTCCTAGATGAATCATTTTGCGAGTAAGGGTGGCTACCAGTGGTTTCTTTTTAAGAGAATATGTTTTCATTTAAAAATTAAGCATAATTATAACACTGACTTATTTTGGTAAAAATTAATCACTTTCCATATCATATCAATGTAAGTATCATTTCAATAGACACACAGCAAGCTTCAGTCTTCACTTCAAATTTCCTTTGCTAGCTTTTTTTTTCTTTTGTCATGTTCCATTGCACATAGAGTCTTGTGCTAAGTGATTATACCTGCATTTTCACCTTTAATAGAATCTCATCAGGCTGTTTTAATTTCTATTGAAATGCAATGTTCACACTATTTAGCACTAAATGTCGAGAGACAAGAGAGTACCTAGATGCTCAAAAGTATGACTTCAGTTATAAGCAATTGAGATTATTATTTCATGTACTTTTATAATGTCAAGTGCTTTTTTTCATTTTTTCCTGAGTATCTCCAATACATACAATATCCTATTCACATTACACATAAAATATGTTTCTAATAATACAAATGTTTCTAGTGGAAGATTCATATAGCATAGGAATTTTATAACTAAATTCAGTTTGTTCCTGAGTGAAATTCACATTTCTGTCTTTTCAAATGATTTCAGAAAAGACAATAAACCTTGTCAATACAGTACAATTGATTTCATTTGCCTATTATTATTTTATAAGAATGGCTCATCTCCAAAGAAATGATCAAATTGACCATGAAGAAATCCACACTGACATTAATATTGGCATTAGTATAGCCAAAAATAATGTAGTCTGCTCTTTTTCAGTTGGATAGACACAGCCTGAGACAAGAGACAAAAATTTTCAGTAAATAGTGTGATGAGTTAATTTACTTTGAATCCTTCGTGAAGAGAAGGAATTTATCACAAATGAAATTCCCACTATGAGTCTTTTTTTTTTTTTTT
>VBSM01003039.1:9108701-9124258 GCA_008086735.1 Cheirogaleus medius | reverse complement strand
GAAGAACTCCAAGTGTTGCGTGGTCCTTGCTGGCGAGGGGCGCGCGACACCAAAGTGAAATGGAAAGTAGGGAATATACCCAAAATGAAAAGAAATACTCAAGTGCAGGGAATTGGAAGTGGTCTGGATTTCATCTGTCTGATCTGTGCATTTCCTCCCTTTTACCACTGTTTTCATCATTCTGTACATGTATGTTGCATCATTTGTTATAAGGAAACTGTGAGAGAATCTAAAGGATGTAGCAGACAATTAGGGGTTGGGTTGAATGGTGAAATTCATTTGTGATTGAGCAGTAAAGTATTCTGATTGTAGAACCTAAAGAGAGACTTTATCCAAAGCGCCATAATAGAGGGAAAGATGAAATGGAAAATAAAAAGAAGCAGAGTCCTCCTGTCTGTGCCCAGATGCAAACTTGGAAAGTATTTGGCAGCTCCGACAGCTTCTGCCAAAAGAGCAGCACTGTAAGGCAGAGGCAGATATCCAAATGGCCTGAACAGTCAGCCCCAATCCTACCACCATGTACCCAAAACACCCATTAAGGGTTGTGCACAGCAGCCTTGAGCCTGTGCCCACTGTAAATGTTCCAACTTTGCTTCTAAAGAGCAGAGTGATTATTTCTGACTCTTCTCCTAACCACTACACTAATGAGTTGCTCCTTTAACTGTCATGTGAGACTTTGAAAGAAATAATTGGCTTAGTATTGAAAAGAGAAGTATTAAAATAGCATCTTTAATATCATAAAAACCTTTCTGTGTCATATATCAAAGTTCCAAAACAAAAATATAATTAATTGGAAATCTAGAGATAAATATATGTATAGTGAAGTTCTTACATTAACTCTAGCACCTTTATCCTGTAGGATTGTTAAAACTCTTAGCTATAAGAAATACTTCTATCTTAATTCTGTCAAGATGTTCTTCTCATGTAAATATCCAGTTCTTTTACATCCACCATATAGTCATTATCTATGACCAACCCCATGCATAACATGTTGGCCAATTCCTTATATTTGTGATATATATGGGATAAATATTTTCATAGAAATCTTAGTATTTCTGACATCCATTTTTCAATTTGCAGTCTTTATGTGGAATCTGCACTTATTAAACCTATGTGACTCTAAGCAATGTTACTCCTAATTTGATACTCTCAAAGCCAAAAGGTATGGTGGTTCATTAATTTGCAACAGGTGTTGTTCAAATGCTCTCAGTAACTTCTGATTACTTCCATAGGATTGCTTTCTGAGTTGTATTCCAATGACCCAGAAATAATTGATTATACTTAGTTCCTGTATAGTCTTCTAAAATAGACTCCCAAATTAACACTAAGGTGTTATGTACACATCTCTGGGTCAATGAAGTATGGTTTACAAAAACATGTATTCATTCATTTAACCATTTTAAAATCACTTATTGAGCTCACATTTATGGTGAGGCAATGTGAATGACCAAGGGCTCTGAAGACATGGAGCATTCACATTACAATCTGGTGTAATGAGATGTTATAACATGTAAACCAGCATGTGTACAAATGCAATATACACTGTAAAGGAGATTCATCAGAAGAAAAAGGGCATGGTCAACTCTTCTTGGGAAGAAGGAACAGTCATTCCTACAGCTCAAGAATTCCTTGAGTGCCATTAAAAGAATATTGTATGCAGCTAAATTATGTGTTATTAAACTAAAACTCTGAATATATAACTTCATGGACAAAGACATTCAGTTAGCTCTCCAGAACTTTACCCTCCTTTGTATCCAGAAGCAAAAAGTGAACTCATAGGTTGCAAAATGTTGATCTCAGTTGGGGAAGTAAAGCAAAGCTTGTGTTTCCTAGTATCTTTTCTAGAAACTCCCAGTCTTCTGATCTTTGTGTTTCATCTCCCTATTAGGACCCAGTAAAGTCAACTTGTCCAGCAAATAGCTAATTCAGAAGGAAATCAATTAAATGGGTGCATTTCATACATTGTTACATGCTAGAATTATATTTAGAAGATCAGGTTTTGTATTCCATTCCCCTTAAAAGTTAATGTTTTAAAAAAGCATACTTTAAAATTGTTTCAATATAAAATAAAAAATTAAACATTAAATGTTCTCATTGAAACACAAGTTTGTGATAACACCCCTCAACTTTAATCCTTCAAACAAATTTAGGATAAAATTGTAGCACTATAGTATTAATTGCTAATGCTTTCTATAGAAAGATTTTTGATTATTTCCATGTTCTAGATTTACAAATTTCATTTTGAGGTACTTTTCTTGTTTTCAAAGTAATCACCAATAGAATTAACTCATTATTATTAATAGTTGCCCACCATGCAAAGACTAGTAAAAGAGCATTTATTAGCGGATTCATAGAATTCTCTAGTCAAGATTGATGTGATTATTTGTAGCATAAAATTCTAAAAAAAATGAAATTATTTCTCATACTCTCACCTTCATGAGGTCTATGAAAATTGATCTGTTGGTATAGTTTATATTCTACTTCCTATAAGAAATCAATTCAATAAATAAATATTAGATAGAGCTTGTCTTTCTTGTGGACATTATAAAATTCAATTTTAAAAATAAGTGTTTTGATCTATATATGATGATACCCATTAATGTCATACCCATTAATTTAATAATAGAAGTAACATAAGAATTATTTGACCTACAAGGTCAAATGAAGTTTGTGAAATAATTAAAGTATGCACTTCAGTAGAAAACATGGAAAGGCATTTTAAAGAATATAATCACCTGTCATTCCTTCTTCCAGGACAACCACTATTTTCTTGTCCACAAAAACAAATGCATTAACAAAAACTTTATGAACTGTTCCCTTTCAAAGATAGAAAATGCCCATTAAAATCACTTTTATAGCAATGAAAACTCTTATGACATAAAAGTAAAAGATAAACAAACCTCAATTCACAGGCGTCACAGTCTTGCAAATCTCTTCTCTCCATTGAATAAGTTAATAAATGAATAAATTTCAAATTTTATAATAATAAATAGCAAAGTTAAAATGCTCACCAAAAAGAAATGTTACCACTGACAATGTACATGTGTATTGTATGTTTTGTATGTTTCTCAGGCTGAGATAATGTCATTGATACTGTGGGGATATCAGGGCTGACACTGAGTGATCAAATTGAAAAAAAAAAGTAAATTTTGTTAGTCACAAAGGCAGTGCGAGCAGCAGGGAGGGCAGTGGGTACCAAAGAGACGTGCTTTTTAATCTTACCTCCTACCGCCCCAGAGGAAATATGTTGACTCTTGATGCAATTAGTTCCCACAAGAACTCGGCTCCAAGGAGTCCCGGCCATTTCTTTACCTTCCAGGAACTATTATAATAATATTTTTAATTATTATGAAGCTTTTACCAAGATGCTCAGGGTGCTACATCAACAATTAAAACATCATCATAATAAACAATAATAATTAAAACCACATAAAGTGCACAGCACAAAACAGCCACAGAACACTGAGCACACTGGCATTGTTCAAGGAGAAGAGCCCTTTCTGTAGTGTTGTCTGTAATGTGATAATACATAATTATATTCTGAAGTTCAAAACCAGAAGTAGTTCAAAAAGCATCATCAATTTACAGACTACAAAATGTCTACAAGTTGATCTGTGGGACATTGTCCTCATATTTGGGGGAAATGCATGTATCCACTGTTTTCTTTAAAATCACAGGTTAAAAAACCAGTTGAATGCAAATTAAAATGAAGAAAGAATCTGCTGACAGAACATCTGACTGAATAGAGAATGCTTGTAGGATTTTAATAATTCTGTCTCTTTTCTCATACTCTGATGATTGTGATGATTAGTAAGTTGTTGTTTAACCCATTTATAATTCCGTTTCAGCATCTGTGAACAAGGAACAAATTGTTTCTGGCACCAGAGAAATTACTTTAAGATGTACAAACTAAAGATTCTTTTTATCTGTCAAATAATTCCCATAACCCTGCCCATAATTCCAATGTATAGCCAGGGATACCAGCTCTCTGCTTTGAAATATATATTTTTGAGGTATTTTAAGGAAATAATATTCAGTGACTTCTTCTTTGTAGAAATGGAATTTTTTAAATTTTTTAATCAAATAAACTTTTTAATCAAAGTGTACCCTACACATCATAAGTTAAGCAAGGTATACAGGTATAGCTTGAAGAATTTTCTCAAAGTGAGGAGACCCATGTACTCACCACTCCAACGAATAAATTGAACAATTACAGTAACACAGAAACCTCCTTCCTGTCTGCTCCAAATTATTACAATGTTCCCAAAATGTTAACTAGCGGCTGCCTTCTTTGGCCGTCTCTTTGCACCACTTGATTTGAGCTTTATAGAAATAGGTCCATGCTCTGTCCAGTCTTTTATAATTCTTCTTTTGCTCAACATTGTTTGTGAAGTTCACCCATGATGCTGTATGCAGCATTAGTGCCTTCATTTACATTTCTGTTTAGAATCACTTTATATGAATGTACTACAGTTATTTGGTTGCATTAGGTTTTAGGCTGCTGTCATGAACATTCTTGTACAAGTCATTTGGTGAACATAGATTTTCATTTCTATTAGGTATATGTTGATGGTAGACTTGCTAGGTCATAGAATTTGTGAATGTTCAGCTTTAGAAAATACTGCCAAACAATCTTTCAACATGGCTAGCTCATTTTACATAATCATCACCTGAATGTAAGAATTCCATTTACTCAACATCCTTATCAAGAATTTTCATTTTCAGCTTTTTAAATTTTTAACTTTCATTTTAAGTTAATTCATTCTGTTTCATTTTTAATATAATCTCATTTTGATTTTAATGTGAATATCTCTGATGACTAATGCTGTTGAGCAACCTTGTCTATACATATTGAATTTTTGAATATCTTCTTTTGTGAAGTGCCTCTTTAATACTTTTGCCCATTTTTTAAAAAAAAAACCTGAGTTGTCTGTATTTTTCATAATAATTTAAAGAAGTTACTTTCATACTCTTGAAGTGAGTTCTTTCTCAGGAATATGTGTTGCCAACATATTCTTCCAGTCTGAGGGCTATTTTTTGTCTTTCTTACTAGTGACTTTAAATGAATGTAAGCAATAAATTTTAATAAAGGCCACTTTAGAGGTATTTTACTTTTATAGCTAGTGTTTTGTAGCCTATTTAAGAAATAGTCATCAACAGAGACAGTCTTCTTTCTTATCGTTTAGAAGATGTATCATTTTACCTTTACATTTAGATCTATAATCCATGGAGATGCGGTTTCTTTTTCAATCATTTGAGGTAGGGCGCAAGGTAACACTTTTTACTCAATATAAATATTCATAGTTACTTGGAACCATTTATGGAAAAGAACACCTTCCCTCAATTACACTGGAAGGGAACTTTGTCCGAATTCAAGTGATTATATCTGTACTCTGTTGTTTTATTTCTCTCTCCTTACTCTGTCACTTCCCTGTCTCAATTACTGGTGATTTATAAGTCTAGATATTTGGCATTGTATGATTCCCTTGCTGTTTTCCTTTTTTTAAGATTTCCATTTCTGTCCTTAGTCTTTTGCTTTTCCATAAATAATTTAGATTCAGCTTGTCAATTTTCACCAAAATATGATGGAATTTTGATTGGAACTCATTGAATGTGTAAATCAGTGCATATTGGAGATCCTTACAACACTGGATCATCCAGTACATGAACATGGTACCATTCTCCATTTATTTAGTCCTCTTTAACATCTCTCATGCCTCACAGTTTTGTTTGTACAGAGCTTGAGTGTCTTAGATTTATCCCTAGGTATTTGATGCATTTTAAAACTATTCTAAAAGTTATCATTCTAAAATTCTTATCTTCTAAAATTTGCTGTTATTTAGAAATAAATTTGATATTTATGTTGCTCATATATCCAGAAACATTGCTGAATTTAATAATTAATTTTTACTAAATATTCAATTATATTGTACATAAATAATGACATATTTTTCTTCTCCTACAATAGTTTTCTATTTATTTATTTGGTCTGATTGAACTGACCGAAAACTCCAGGACAATATTGAATAGAAGTGGTGATAGTGGCATTCTTATCTCAATTTCCTCAAGGGGAAGTCTTTAATATTGAACTATTAAATACAATGTTTGCTATAGGCTTTTAGTGATATATTTTATCAAATTAAGGAAGTTTCCTTCTATTTCTATTATAGTTTGTTAAAAATTTTTATTATGAAAAGGTATTAAATTTTATCAACTACCTTTTCTGCATCTATTACAATGATCATATGATATCTTTCTTCTTTATTTTGGTACCATAGTAAATTATACTGATTGACTTTTGAATGTTAATCTAATGTTGAATACTCAGAATAAATATGCCAAATAATCTTCTTGCATTTTCTATAAGACATTCAAATATTAAAAAAAACTTTCATTATAGAAATAATAGGACTTTAAAAATTTTATCTTATTTTTACCAACTTCTGACTTCTTTCTATATGGCATGCAAAGTTACCTGCTAGAGATCACTTCATTGGTTTTCATCTACCCCAGATATGATTTTGTAATGACTTAGAGAATTCACATTTTTATTGTGCATTATAGTTCACATAACCAGGAAACTGGTATCTGAATGTCTTAGTATAGGAATAAATATTACATATTTTATATTTATTTTGTAGTAGGAAAATGGCTTACTCTAAAAGCAGTGATTTTTTAAAAAAATATTGATATAATACCTGGCTTTTAATTATGTACATGGCCTTTGTAATAATCAATTCTGGTGTTCACTTTAAAACATTTATGGAGGATTTTAATAATTATAAGCAAAATTTTTCTGAGTTTCCTCAGATCTGATTAGTAATTTACTTTTTAGCACTTTCCTCAAAAATATATGACACTTCAAGATGGCAGTACAAACATAAGGTATGTTTTATGAAAAGTCTAAATACCACATAAAAATGTATAGGCTCAATCACTTGGAAAACATGGTTTGTCCCAATGTTTATACCTTCCAACATTTGAAAGTAGAAAAGCTATATACAAAGTGCAAGTATTTAAGTAGCAACAGACTTACCTTTCTTAGAAGTATTTGGACAAAATGTTTTCATCAAGTTACATAAAAGGAAAAATCACTAACCAAATGGAGTAAAATAATTTATAAGCAAACCACTTAGAATTTTAGAGTTGCCACATATTTTAGGCAAGAAACTAATAGACAGTATTTGGGACTCCAATAACATTGCATGTTCAAATAAAAAAATGTGGAAACTAAGCCAAGTTGTTAGTTTGGGAAGCAGCTGCAGCCCATTTTAGAAGCACACATGGGCATTCCTTTAATGTTGTCACTAGGATACCAAATTTAGCACAAAACAATAAAACTTGGGAAAAATCAAAGAGCTAGGGCTTGGAAACTCATCTTCACCAAGAATGTAAAGTTTGTGATAGGTTTGTTGGAATAAGTTCATATGACTTAGCTCGGCTAAGTTACTTCTTTTCACCATCTGTAGGAAAATATAAGTGTTTTTCTCTGTTATCACCCATTTAAAGTCTGTTAGCTTTGAAAGTCCATCTTATCTAATTTATGAAAATGTTTAATCAAATAGAATTTTGAACTTTAATTATAGCCTTCAAACAATTTCTAGGAATCATCTCCTAGTTTTTTGAATTCCCAGCAAGTAGCACTTGCCTGCCACTTAATAATCAATATACAGTTAATAAATATGAAATCTTTACTGTGATCAAATAAGTCTTTGATTAATGAATGAAAAAATTCAATTTTCAAAATATTTCAAAATCTTGATGTCAAATAGTCTATCAAATTTGTTGGCTTATATGAAAAAAAGTCCTACCCCTCGTCTGTTATAATCACCTTTTAGGCATCGTTGGATTTGGGATCCATGTTTGAAACCATTGTATTATTTTAGTAATAAAAGTAAAGTTTTCTAAGATGCTCTCAATATAAAACATCATTAAAATGCAAAAATGAAAATATTTTTCAAAAGATAAATCTTATCTTTAGAAGGAGATTATTTTGCTCTAGTTGGATTTACTGATTTTCCACTCAAATTTCCTCTTCTGTGTGTTCTTTTAGTCTGTTCATGCAATTTCTACTAGAACATCTTACAAAATAGCTCTTTCAAAAGTTGAAGCAAATAAACTTACTTTATTTTATATAAACACTTCCTATAATAGATTTACATTATACTTTCTGAAATATCCTGATGAATAAAAATAAAGAAATTAGTTTTGTGGTCTTATTTTATTTAACTGGTTACTTGAATCCATTAAATGTTCATTGAATAAACTTCTAAACTGAATTAAATCCCAAAATGAATTCACATATTTATTCTTTTAATGACATCTTTTTATAGATATCAACAAACCAAATATGTGCTATATAAGTTATTTTACTGTATACAATATCCCCCCTTTATCCATGGTTTCAGTTATCGTTGGTCAACTGCAGTATGAAAATATTCAATGAAAAATCTCAAAAATAAAAATTCTTAAGTTTTAAATTGTGTGCTATTCTGGCAGTGTGATGAAATCTCACACCATCCTGCTTCCACCTGCCCAGGACATGAATGGTCTCTTTGTCCAGCGTATACACCCTGCAGATGCTAAATACCTGTTAGAAGCCATCTCAGTTGTCAAATACTGTTGAGGTATCTCAGTGCTTGTGTTCAAGTCACCCTAATTTTACTTCATAATAACCCCAAAGCACAAGAGTAGTGATGCTGGCAATTTGAATTTGTCAAAGGGAAGCCATAAAGTGCATCCTTTAAGTGATAAGGTAAAAGTTCTCAACTTAATAAGAAAAATAATCCATACACTGAAGTTACTGGGATCTATGGTAAGAACAAATCTTCCATTTGTGAAATTGTTAATAGTATATTGTTATAATTGTTCTATTTTATTACTAGTTGTTGTTGTTAATCTCTTACAGTGTCAAACATAAAGTAAATTTTATCATAGGTATGTATGTTTAGGAAAAAACATAATGTATGTATGGTTCAATACTATCCACAGTTTCAGGCAACCACTAAGGGTCTTGGAACATACCCCCCATGGTTAAGGGGGGATCACTGTATACTATATATAATATGATACATCTATATTTCTGGATATATAAACTGTTTGTATAAGGTACCCATTCCAAAGCATCACAGCTCAAAATTTTGAACTCATAACATTTTAAGATATATTAGCATTATTCAAATATTGAAATCAAGCTGTTTTTAAAAATTAAAATAAATATGAAACATATTTATATATAAGTATGTAAAATATATTATATCTTAATCTGTAAACAGATTAAGATTTTTGATGGAATCTGTTATAAAGATTGAGAATAGAACAAATTCTCCTTCTCAAAGAATTTAGAAATGGCTACCAAAGTGTTTTGTAGTATCTCAAAATAATTACACACACATATGTCCAAATACATAAATAGCATTGCATTACAGTATTTTTGTCTTATTGCAATGATTTCACTACTAGCAAACTCTGTGTTCTAAGAAAGCAGTTGTTGCCTATTGTGCAATATGCATCCTTTGAACAAGTTCAATATTTATTTAAGGTAAAGACCATTAAGACCAGCTGTCCCTATGACTTACCTATTACTCTTAACCTTATAGTAATCACTCCCTCTCTTATGCTCCTGTCCCAAAGGGGAATTCATGTTCCCTTTTGTTTACATGTGTGTTTATGTGACAACTGGTAAGGCTTCAATACTAGGGTTTTGAATAGTATGTAAGAATAGTGTTAAATAAATTATTCCATCTGCAGAGATTCTGACCCTCTGATACGACTTCCAAATGTCTTCTTTATCCATTCATTCTTTTATTTACTTTTTTTTTTTTTTTTTTTTTACATACAGAGTCTTGCTGTGTCACCCAGGTTGTGGAGTGTAGTGACATGATAATAGCTCACCACGGCCTCAAACTCCTGAACTCAAGCAATTCTCCTGTCTCATCTTCCTGAGTAGCTGAGACTACAATCATGTGACACCACACCCACCTAATTTTTTAAATTTATTTTTAAGTGACATGGTCTCACTATGTTGCTCAGGCAGGTCTCAAAATTTTGGCCTCAAACAATTCTGCCTGGGCCTCCTAAAGTGCTAGGATTACAGGCGTGCCCCACTGTGCCCAGCCACCCATTCTTTTAAATTCTTTGTCATTATCTCATGCTTAGAAGTTCTTCAACTTACAGTTTTGCCCATGCTGAATAATGCCATCAGAATAAACATTATAAAGTAATACAGCCATCATGCCATGCTTCTGCACTAAAAATCATTCACACACTCCTTATTTCCCAGAGGATAAATTAACTAATTCAATCAAAAACCATTTATTGTCTGGTTGAAAGAGAACCTCAGAAAGATAAAAAACAAACTTTTTTTGGTATGTTTTCCATGTGCCAAGATATCGTTCAAACATTCAAGTCCCTCTGAATTTGGCTATGATCAACAATTTCAACAAAATCTCCAAATCTCTAACCTTCTTGAATCTTATACGTTAGCTAATTTTCTTTTCTTGTCTCCTTTATACACATCTTGGACTTTCCCACTTTCCAAATTTTGCACATTAAGACTGCTTTTTTCTTTAACAAGTAACCTAATTTTTAAGACATAATCAAATTTCTCCTCTTTTGTGAAAACTTTACAAACCATTCCAGATATTATTAATTTATTTTCTATTGTACTCAATTGTCCTTTAATTGTAGGCTGCTTTCCAATATATTTAATTTTATTGTATTGATTTTTATTATGGAAGTCAGGCTTATGTAATAAAAAAGAGCTTTAGAATTACTCATATTTGAGTTCAAATTTCCAATAAGATACATGCTAGCCATGTGATCTTGGATAAATTAATTTATAAATGGGTTTCCTACCTCCAAAGTGAAATTAATAACAAATACTTCTTAGATGGTAAGAATTCAGTGAGATAACATTTGTATTTAGTGATGATAATTTTTCTACAATCTTGCTTTTTTATATTTATGTTTTTCAACTAGTTTACAAGCCCTTGATAGCAAAAGAGTTTTATCATAATGTATTATATATACCATTATAAAGAGTAGAATCATAGAAAGCAGTTCTCTAATAACAGAATATTTAATTATTTAATTTTCTTATGATACACTTATGGGGAAACAATAAACCATGATACAAGAACATGAGAGAAAGATAATACCTGATCAGTGACTAATATGACAAATGTTATATATTTGTGCATGTATGTGTACAATTTTGTATATATGTGTTTTACATATAAATGTGCATGTATACTTATATATAGAGGTATATGCATATTCACTTATATATATATATCTACACATACACATACATGCACCACACACATATATACTCACATACAAACATAATGAAGTCAGATAAGAAACTGATTATCTTGGGTTGAGATATCTTTAGAAAGCACAGTTCTATTGGAAATACACTTGGAGGTAATAAAGTACTTTCTCAGAGGGCAAAATATCAACATTTTAAGGCAAATTTCAAAAGTTCAATTTGAAGAGGGCTGGAAATGCATATTTTGAACTGATCGGGTTCAATTATATGAAAGGAAGATCAATAAGTTAGTAAAATATATAAGAATCTTTCAAAGATTACACTAATTGAAAAATTATTCCTGTAAAATTTGCTTTTAAAGAACATTTCTGGATTTAGAGAGAATTTTAAACTTAATCTTACATTGCATTATTGATCAACTTGATGAAAGGAGCAATTCTCATTATTCCATATTTTATTTCTTACATTAAAATCTAAGCACACAGTTCTATGGCATTGCCCTTCATTTGTTCTTCTCAATTGGAATGCATGGCTAATCTCTCAAGGGAATGTTCTTGCTATTTATTATTGATTTTATAGCTCAAAAATGTAAGTGGGCAGTGAATGGCTGGATTGCAGATTAGGAAATAACCACTTAGAAGAAGAAACCAGCTGGACACTTGTGATAAATTGCCATTTTCTGTCTGAATTTTATACCTAGTTATAGGTAGTTTACAGAATTAAGCTCCATATGGACAAAATGCTACTGAGGGGACTACAACATAACCTGTGCATAGTTACAGATGCTTCTCTCATTCTTTTGGGACACATTGTAGGAGAAACATGTCATAATCAGGGATTTAGGAATAATGAAAGATTTGGCTTTCATCTGTTTTTCACGGATTTACCAGAGCTGAGATAAAGAAAACAAACATACACAAATGTTAGCTGTGATAGCATTAAAGCAGACTAAACAAATGCTCCCTGAATGTGATCTCACACACACACACACATGCCTCTCTCATACCACTTCCACCAGTAACACTGTAATTCCCAGTATAGAAATAGTTTCAATGCTTCTCAGTAATGTAGAAATAAATTTTACGTTGTAAAAGGAAAAAGATCTTGATGATTTACCCAATTGTTTTTCTTGACAATATTGTATTAGTCAGTTTGACTGCTATAATGGAATACCATAGACTTGATGTCATGAACAACAAACATTTATTTCTCACAATTCTGAAGGCTGGAAAGTCCAAGATCACGGTGCTGACAGATCTGCTGTCTGGTAAGGACACTCTTCCTGGTTTGCAGATGGCTGTCTTCTCTTTGCATCTTCACATGACAGAGTGGAGTGGGGGGAGGGGAGGAGGTGGCAGAGAGAAAGAGAGAAAGCAAGCATGTCTCTTCTCATAAGGGCACTAATCTCATTAATTAAGACTTCACTCTCATGACCCAATCCCCTCCCAAAGACCCTACTTCCTAATACTATAGCATTGGGAGTTAAGGTTTCCACACTCGAGTTTTACAGGGGACACATACATTCAGTCCATAACAACTACCTAATCTAAACAGAAATAATACATATTTCCAAATTGCTAATCTATGAGGATTCCTTCAATATATAAGAATGATCTTGAGTTATAGATTAACATTCACTAAAATTAGTATAAAGAATGAATCATTCACAGGGCTCAACCAGGAAACTGAAACCAAGTATTAGAAACTGATAAAATTCAATTCAGAGAATTTGTTATACATATGATGGAAGAACTAAATTATCAAATAGGTGATAAGAAGCAACACTGAGATTAACAAAAACATGAAGTCACTATTACTTATAGGCTAGAAAGACAACAGGAAGGAGTGGGTAATATTGAGCCTGGGGCTAGCCTGCAATTTCCAGAAGTCTGGGCTTGAGGTGGACCTTTCTAGCAAGAACTAGACATATCGAGAAGATACAGCTATTTCTGGAAAAGCTGCCTGAAGCAAAGAGGGAAGGGGAAAAGTAACCTGGTTTCTACCCCAGTGCCAACTAGTACGTCCCATTAGCTAAATCCTGCCAGAAGCCACCTAACACAGGAGAAACACCTCCTGCGGGATCAATATCCTTGTGATTTTCCTCTCTGGGGAAAAAGGAGGAATTTATCTGAGAGGGTAAATAGGTCTAAAACCAGCACAAATATATATAATTTTTATATTATAACTTGTCAAACTTCAAACTATCTATCAATAGAGTACCTTGATATTCCTGATGCATATAGAATTTCACTATCAAACTATAAATAATAGAAACAAAAAAAAATGAAGTTAGAGAAAAATTGTTTGCACCTTTGGAAATTTTAGTCGCTTCTCTTGTAAATGGTAGCACAAAAAAAGTCAATCTTCATTGAAGCTTATCAGGCAAAGATAATAGCTGCAGTAAATTATGTAGATAAATATAACAATTACATACTTTACATATACTCATCAATATATCTTAGTGCTTATATAATCATCTTTTCTTAAAATCAACATCATTAAAAATAGAAATGTAGCAGTATATTTTTAAAGTGTATTTTGTACAATTTAATAATTTTGTGAATTAAATATTAATTTACTTGATATAGGAAGAATTACTAGTTCTACTAACCTGTTCTTTAAGTTTTTTATTGTTATTTATGTAAGAAATAATTGGCCATTCATGTCAAGGGAAAACCATAGATTTAACTTTTCTAAACTCTTCACAGTGTGTCGTTCTAGCTATAAGTTAAAATGGTCAAAATATGATCAAATCTATTTAAATAAACAGAAAGGGGTATTTTTTGTGAGACACTCTAATTAAAAACCACATTTAAACTCATGGGAATGAGATCAATAAAAATAAGCTTGTGGCATTTTTCTCAATTTATTTCCTTTATTCCCTGGTGTCTCACCAAAGGCCTATTTCTTTTGGAAATTATTTTCTTGCAAATAGTCTTATAAACTTCAAGGAGAATATTTTTAGTAGAATATTTTTCTGTTTCAGTCATCTCCATTACATAACAAATTCTGTCATTATTATATCATGGGACAGAGAATGGTGAACAATGACAGATCATAACTATATCATAAGCTACCACAATTTAGCACCTAAATCATATTTGAAACATACCCTCACTCCTTTCTGATTGATAGGTTAACCTTGAAGGCACTGAATTCCTGCCCGATCTTGGATTATCCTAAAAGACAACAAAACACAGTAGACAATTATGATAAACCAAATGAAAGCAAGGAATATAAACTTTCCAAAAAATTATAAAACAACAAGGAATGACTCCAGGAATGTCCTTGTAAACATAACTCTAACCTAGACTTCCTGGTAAAATTATTAGAAATGTAATGGAGAGCACTTATCTATGAAATACTTTTAGCTTAATACACTTGATTTTTATAGATTATTCATGTTTTTTAAAGCCTGGAATTTATGGGCTTAGGGAAGAATGACTTTGGCAATGTTTGAGAAGAAGGACATTTTGGGAACTGTATTAGTGGAGTCGGACTTCTTCAAAGGAAGAATCACTTGCCTATGTCTTGTGATTGCCCATGGGTCTAATTTTACAATTTGTCCCTCGTGTTACCTCATCATCCTTTCAAATTCTCAAGTTTCTTCATTAATTAATGAACATAAGGTTGGGAGATTAGACAAGATTCAAATGAAGAAACTGCCAATGCTAAAACTGCCTATCCATACAATGTCAATAAAGCTTCAGCCAGTTCCCTGTGAATGACTCCTACTTCTGCTCTATTGAAAGTCATCTGCAGGATATTTTGAGGTTTGGGGAAAACGCAATCATCCTGCACTATTCCTGAGATTAGATTTAAAAAAAATTCTGCACTGAATCTTGAACTATTGTCATGTAGACATCCCCTTCCTCATACAAAGAAATACGCAACAATTGAATTATAATTCTAGGTCATAACAGATCCAGACCTTGGGGTTTCTCTCCATTGAAAAAGAATTACCAAGCGTGGAATGGAACCTCCTGCAAAATAGAAACTCTGAGCAAATCTTGAGTTTCTCAACTATACATCTTTAAAACATCCCTTAACTCAGAAAAATGTATCCATTCTTATTCACAATTACATACTCATAATTATGTAAAACTGCTTTGTTTTCAATTCAGAAGGAAATGTAAAGTAATCTGTCATCTCATCATTATTTCCAGTTTATGAAAAATAAATAGAAATTAGAGATTCAAATATCTCATAATCAGCAAGCTTGGAATAGCATGTTTTTAAAAGATTCTACAATATTTTTAAAGATTATTTTTTATTTCAGCATATT
>VBSM01003039.1:9077067-9108601 GCA_008086735.1 Cheirogaleus medius | reverse complement strand
AATCAAAATTTCATTAGTTGAGTGGCTACTATGTTTTGATATATAGGATGTTCTAGAAAGAAAATGGAAATCTCAAAATCAGAGATTATTTAATACTTTTATCTTTCAAGTGGAAGAAATTCTAAGCAGAAAGAATGCACAAAAGTTGCTGAATTTGGCCAATGAATCAGAACAGATGAGGCTAATGGAAGAAAAAGAAGCAGCAATGAATAAGGAGGTGACAAATACCTTGGTTTTTCTCTTGTTGTTTTTATTGTTGTTTAGTCAGATAACTTTTTTAAATAGATTTATTTTTAAATTAATAAGAACAACACACATACACAAATGAGAAAATTAAGTTCCCTCTATAATATGGAAAAGATAAAAGGAAAAGATATAATATGGAAAAGAAAAAAGCCTTCAATCCATAATTAAAACACAAAATAAGTGATACACTATAATCACACATTGTCTTAATACATCTCCAGGCATCTACATATAGCCCATACTAATTTTTAAAATATGACCTCACAAATTTTGTGTCCAGATACATGTATATTCTATGCCAAGAGGCACACATACAAAAAGTGATAACTCCAGGTTGATAAATAACATTCATCCACAGATACATATTACAGTTGATGTATTTCATTTGTGTCTGCTATAATTAGAGAAACACAATACATGCTCCAATTTACGTGCATGCATGCATACATGTGCATACATGCAATCTATTTCTACTCACACATACGCACATTAACACTTTCAGAAGATGTAGGTGATGGTTTAGTTATAGATTGCATGAATTAGTGTCTGTAAGAAATAGAAACTTGCTTAATAGATATACTGAAGTATCTCTTATAATCTAAAGTAGAGCTAAGCAATTGCACTTCAGGCAAATAGGAACCAGATTAGAAGTGAGTAGCTCAGCATCACAATTTACAGATTTTTTCCTCTTGACATTAATGTGTCTTAGCCACTAATTCCCAGTACCATGTTTCTCAGTTGCAATTTTCAACTGAAAGGAATAGCCCATCTTAAGTCAGGTACCTATTCATTCATTTATACACTCATTCAGAAGTTATTGAGACTTTACAATACAAAATGATAGTGTGGTGCAAGTTTGTCAATTACCAATTCCCAAGGGAAGACTCCCACTGCATAAAGAATAGAAAGGTCATCACTATATCAACCACTAGGAATACCAGTCCAAAATACCCCCCCACACACTGCATCTTGGGTTACAGTTTTACCAACTGTCTGAATCCAGTGAAACACTCATACAGAACAAGTTATCTTAAGTGAGTTTAATACTTACAGATAGGCAGCAAGAAACAAAAGAAGCCTAGGGCCCAGTGTGAGCCAGTCCCCTTGGCTCAAGAAAGTTGCCTGGGGCAGAGAGAGTTTAAACTTGTGAGTGCCCACTTTCATGTTGAAGGACCTCTAAAGTCCTCTGTCCCAGGTGATATACCTCAAGGCAACATGACTCACTGGACAAAGCTTTGAAGGATATACTGCTTCCAGAGGAAGGAGGAACAAAGCCCAGGCTATCTCAGATAGTTCCTCCCTAACTAAAGATGTTACATTTCTTAGATGGGACAAGAGCGAGGCAAGGCTGTGTCAGGCAATTCTTGACTATATCTCTGGATACTGTAATCCTACCACATTCTAAAGTTATTCAGAGAGCTACTTGCAAGAAAGTCAGGGAGAACTGGGTAGGTCTAAGGCCACCCAGAGAACTGTCTTGCAAATAGTACTAAGTATCAGATACACCAAGGTTCAACAAATCAGACATGCTACGGCCATGAAAGTGGGTGAGCAGAGCCACACAGCAGAAACATAGGACCTATTCTTGAGGGGGCAGAAAAGGATCTGTTGATTGGAAAGCAGAAATGAGAGGTTCTGCTGATAGCCAAATAGGTGTCCACCATGTCGATGTCATAAGTAAGGTAAGCAAAGGTTGGTAAATGGGTAATTATCATTACTAAAAGACTGCAGCTGGTACTTAGTATGTGTTAGTTAGTTGGACAAAGGAAAATAATTTGAGGAGACAAGTTAGTGGGCTGCCTGTCAAACTATCCTAAGAAACCACTTCCTGGCTAGATATTTAAACTAGATGTTTTCATATTCTTTCATTCATCTGTTAGTTGCTATTAGTAAGTGAATTCAGACTCAGTGAATTCAAATTCATCTTCTTGAAAGATTTGATGATGGAAAGAAATATGTCTCTATAAGAGAATTTCCTTTTTTGGCCTAGTACAGTGAGTTTCCAAAAAGTCAATATTCCTCTTTTTTTTCCTATGTGTTGTGAAATTTCACTAATAAAATAAAACTCTGAAAAAGTGCATATATTGTTGTCTTTAATACCATGTAATATAAACTTCTCTGGTTACTCATATTGGTAGTTTCAAGTCAAGAAAAATTTGAATCTGAGGAAGGAATTGTTTAATCTCATTCTCCTGTCATATAAAATAGTCTGTGAGATTAGAGAATTACTAATTATTTCATGTACAGACAACACACAATTTACTAATTTTGTAAACATTTTCATACAAAGCTTTATTGCTGAAATAGCATGTCACATATCTTTTAACTTATTTCCGCTCTATAATAGTGGAATCTTAGTATAATTAAAGGAATCTTGCATTTTTACTAAGGAGAATTAAACCAGTTATTAATTAGTAGAAATGGTAAGTAATTTTGAAACTTCTCTCTACCTCCCCCTGGCCCAACAGCATTACATTAGCAGAATTAAAAATCACACAATTCTACTTTTCCAATTAAATAAATCTAAGGCACTATGAGCTATGCATAATAAAGTAACATTTTGAGGTCACTGTCAGTGCACATAAAAATCAAACAGTGACTCATCTTTTCTCAAGAAAGACAATTTTAAAGATAGTAATCATAAGATCATGGAGTTTGAAATACTTAAAGAGGTATGAGAAAGATAAAAAATATAGACTTCAAGTTAATAATTTTATAAAACTTGTAACATAGATAGGGGAAAAAAAGTATAGCCTTTTACCTTCCCAAAGGAATGGTTTCTCTCTGAGACATGTTGCCAAGTGGGAAAAAGAAAACCACGGAAACTATACAGGAAGTAACTTTATGAGCTAATTTATTTTATACATAATGACTACATGCTTCCAGGTAGGTAGGAAAAACATATAGACAGTACTAACCTCACAGAATAACTAATAAGGTGGATGGCACAGTCAACAGGCCAGTAGAGGTCAATGTAATAAGAGTTAGGATAAGGTTGGATCTCACTGTGGTTTTAATTGGCATTTCCGTAATGATTAGGGACACAGAGCATTTTTTCATAAACCTGTGGTCCATTTGTATGTATTCTTTCAGGAAATATCTGGTTGGGTTTTTTGTCTATTTTTTAATTAGGCTATTTATTTTCTTTCTATTGAATTGAGTTCCTTATACATTTTAAATATTAAGCCCTTATCAGAAATATGGTTTGCAAATATTTTTCCCCACTCTTTGTTGTCTCTTCACTTTGTTAATTGCTCCCTTTGCTGTCCAGAAGCTTTGTAGTTTGACAGTTTCATTTGCTTATTTTCATTTTTGTTGTGTGTGCTTTGGGGTTCATATCCAGAATATCATTTCCCAGACCAACATCTTGGAGTTTTCCCTGTTTTCTTCTAGTAGTTTTATAGTTTCAGGTCTTATATTTAAGTCCTTAATGCATGAGAGTTGATTTTTGTATATATTGTAAGATAAGGATACAGTTTCATTCTTCTGCAAGTGACTATTTGGTTTTCCCAGCACCATTTATTGAAGAGGGTGGCCCATTGTGTGTTCTTGGCACCTTTGTTGAAAATCAGCTAATCATAAATGGGTCTATTTCTGGGTTTTCTATCTTGTTACACTTGTTGATGTGTCTGGTTTTTATACCAACATCATGTTATTTTGGTTACAATAACTTTATAATGTATTTTGAAGTCTGGAAATGTGGTGCTTTCAGCTTTGTTCTTTTTTCTCAATATTTGGCTACTAGGGGTCTTTTATGATTATATAGATATCACCTCACACATATTAGAATGGCTATTATCAAAAAGATGAAAGTAACAGCTATTAGCAAAGATGTGAAAAAAAGGCAACCATTGTATACTGTTTTGGGGAATGTAAATTAGCACTGTTTTATAGAAAACAGTATGAAGATTCCTCAAAAAACTAGAAAGAGAGGTATCATATGATCCAGTAATTTCACTTGTGGGTATATATAGCCAAAGGAATTGAAATTGGTCTGTTGAAGGGGTATTTGCAATCCTGTGTTCATTAAAGCATTATTCACAATAGCCAAGATATGTAATCAACCTAAGCATTCATTAACAGATAAATGGATAAAGAAAACATGGTATATATATACAATTGAATACTACTCAGTCTTTTAAAAGAAGGAAATTCTGTCAGTTTTGATAATGTGGATGAACCTGGACAACATGCTAGTGAAATAAGCCAGGCACAGAAAGCCAAATACCACGTGATCTCACTCATATATGGAATATCAAAAAATTGAACTCATAGAAGCAGAAAATAGGATGATGGCAACCAGAAGCTGGGAGTAGAGAGAAGGGAGGGAATAGGGAGATGTTGGTCAAAGGGTACAAAGTTTCAGGCAGACAGGGAGAATAAGTTTTGAGATCTGCACAACAGGATGACTATAGTCAATAATAAAGTATTGTATACTTCGAAATAACTGAGAATGTAAATTTCAAAAGCCTTACCACAAAAGTGATAAGTAAGTGAGGTGAGGGATATGTTAATCAACTTGATTTAATCATTCCACATTGAATACATATATTGAAACATCATTCTGTACCTCCATAAATATATAATTTTAATTTGTCAATTAAAAATAATATTCATTTTTAAAAAGCATTTTTTAAAAAAGAGCTAGGAGAAGGTAAATGGAGGATAACATCGGAAAATGTGGGATGGGAACTGAACCTACTTGGGCTAAGAGGATGGAGGCTGGACTGCAAAGATGTTTTGAAGTTGAGACCTGAGGGATGAGTCAGCCTTGGGAAGAAGCAAAAAATAAGTAGGGGCAGTGGAGTTAGGGAAGAGGATTTTCCAACCAAAAGACCTATTATATGCAGAAGGTTAAGAGATCAGGAAGACTAGAGAATAAGATTTGTTTGAAGACATGAAAAATTTAGTTTAGGGATGGAGCCTAATGACACTAAGAAACTTTAACTTTTCCCAAGAGAAATGGAAATAACTTTGGCTTTGCATGCAGAGAAGTAGTAAAGTGAAGTTTCCAAAGTCGTCTTTGAAACGATTTCTTGGACAGAGGTGTGATATAATGGGATGGAATAGTTAGTAGGTTTTCTCACAAAAGTGGATGAAAACTGATGAAAACCCAGTGGGAAAGTAGCAGAGGGATGGGGAAAAATGGATATTGGAGAGTATTTTGAGGTTTATTTTGATATCAAGAGTTAATAAAAGAGTCAAAAAAGATGTTTAATCATTGCTTATGCAACCCAGTGGTGTCTGGTGCTCTTTGTTAGCAAAGGGGCGCTAGGAGAGTAGGGCCTATGTCTCATTATCATGTCCTGAGAAATATGAGGAGGAAAAAAGCAAACAGGTTAATGGGTTTCAATTCTGAATTATTCTAAGAGCAGTGAATAATTCCAAAATGTCACAATTACTCAAGATGTCATAAAAATAATACAAATAAATGAGAATAATGTTGGAGATGCCGCAGTGGAAAATGAAACACACCAAAAAATGAAAACAATTATATAACTGAGTTGAAAAATAGAAGGTTGAGAAAGAAAAATATAGATAAATTAGCAGATTTGAAAGGTGAACAAAGGAGAACTGAAGTTCAGAGTGTCAATTTGACTATTAGTTAACTACATGCAAATCTTACAAGTATCTTGCAAAGAAAAACCCAAAAGTGAATTTAAAATTAGATTTAAGCAGCTTCAACATGTTAGAGGTTTTAAAACCATGTATATTATGTACTGTGAAATACATGTCAGAAACATTTATCCTTAAGAATATGTGTTCTTTTGAGATACCAGGTGATCGAACAAGACAAAACAAAATTGGAAAGAGTAACGCTTTGTTAAAATGAAGAGATATATCTAGTGAGACATAATTCTCTTCCTCAGGAACTAATGAAAAATGTTTTCACATATTAAAGCAGGCTACACATATTTGTCAAAAATAAATCATGTCAAGCATAGTGCTTTTCTTTGATCTCTTAGGTAGGAAAATGTAGTATATGTTATGTGGAAATTAGTCTGGCTTTGAACATTCACACTTGGCAAACAAAGACTGGCAAAAGAGAAGACTGATAGCTTTCTGGCATATCAAGAATGTCAAAGAAGAAATTTCAAAATTAGACAAGAGTCTTTATTGAATGCAAAAAAGTGGGAAACTTCTAAAGAAAGGATTATTTCTTTCTGTCACGATGAAAAAAATAAAACCATGTGAGTGGATTTAATGATGTAGACTTGCTTCTTTCAACTAATTTAAGACTTTATTTTTGTTGAAACCAAATGTAAGAATCATAAAATGATAATTAAGTTGGTTTTGTCAATTATTCAGTAAGTTTTAAGTACCCACTGTGTACCAGGCAAGGCTCTCTGAGGACACAAAGATGAAATGTATTATCTCTATCCTCATGGAACTTAAGAGTTTAGCAAGGGATTGACAAATAAAAGTGCAACTGCAATTCATGATTGAGGAAAGACAAGGCCCTATGGAAGTATATGAAAAAACAGCTAACCTTACATATCAGGGAAATCTTTCCAGAAGAAGGAAAGCCTTACTGAGATTTGCAGGATGAGTAGAAGCTGACCAATAAAGGGGGAAATATGTTTAAGACAGAAGGAACAGCCTATGCAAGTGCTCAAGAAGCAATTTTGCATGTTCCAAATTGAAGTACAGAAGAAGAAGAGGGTAATGGAAAGAGATGTGCAAATGTTACATATTATATATTAGCAATCTTTATCAGAACTCATTGTTTTACAGACATTAATACTTTCTGTACAATAGCATCCTTTATCTAATATAATATAGCACCCTATATCTAATATCAGTGGTTCATTGTACACCTTCTCAAAACAATAGCAAAAATACTTCTGAATATCTGTCCCAACTTTATGGCTGACCATTTTTGATTTCTGAACAATAAATGTATTAGTTATTTGTATTGAGTTAATATATAAAAAGATAAGTACTATTTCTATAACTTATTAGCCAATGAAGCATTTCCAGGTTCAGTGCCTTATCGTTCTCAATGCTTTGTTTTTGTACATTTCTTTTCCTAAAAATGAAAGGTCACCTATAAAATATCCTAACAATATTCATCAAACTTCTCCAAAACAGTGTATCTATTTTTTAGTATCATTCATACCTTATAATACCCATCACATGCTGAAAGAAAAGAAAGAAAAGAAATGAAGAAAAGATGAAAAAAGGAAGGAAGGAGAGAAGGAGGTTAGGGAGGAATATAACATTGACCAAAAATGCATTCTGCCTCTGGTAACAATAACCAATCATTATCACCTTAAATCAAGAAGACTAGACTTGTTTAACCAATGTGTATTTCTTTATTTGTCTAGAAAGAAATCTGGAAGAGATTGTTTACTGTTACTGGATCAGTGGCTCAACAACATAAGAACCAGCATCACTGTGGTTTTCATGGCCTTTCCCTCACAGTAAAAATACTAGACAATGGTGAATTCCTGGGGATTTTGACTGCAGCTAGGTAGGAAAGAAAGTGAAGAGTACAACACCATCCCCATATTTCCTTTGCAACAAAGAATAGAAATCTTTCCAGAGTCCTCCAAGAGGACTTCCACTTAAGTCTCATTGGCAGGAAATTTATGACATGGTAATGCTTAGCTACAAGGGAAGCTGGGAAAACAATTATAACTTTTCTAAATACTGTATTGGTGTTAGCCAAGTGAACCAAATGAATGGATATTGGGAATCAGTGTTGGACTTACTAGTAATTTTTAATACAATAATGAGTGAAACAGAAATTTGATAAATGAATGGACATTTCTGAACTTACAAGAAGTGTATACTTGTAAGTCAAATCATTATTCCCTTATTAGAATAATCTTTTAACATCTTTGAGCTTCAGTACCTTCATTGGGAGACCAAAATAACATATGCACTGGGTAATACAGCATGTATTATAAATATCAAATGAGATATCACATGTGAAGATGCAGTGTGAGCTAAGGGCCTATAAAATATTATTTCTTATTTGGGGGACTGTGTTATTATTGTTGGGACTATGATAGGCTAGATATATGGATATGAATCATCAAAATGCAGAGTATGACAGATATATTTATTTTAATGCATAGTATGACACATATATACTTCTGTTGGGCTATTTCAGCCATCACATCCAATCGCTAAGATGAATATCAAAATAAAAATATCTTTAAACCATGTGTTTCTATAAAAAAGTCAAAACATTTATAAGTATTTATCCAGAAGAATACTCATTATAGCCACATTAACAGTCTTCAAATTTTTGAAAACCTACCAAAAAAAGAGGTTTTGGAGGTTTAAACTTGTATGTATGGCCCTAAATATTTGCGAAAAGAAGTAATAGAAAAATGAAATTAATCTCAAATGTAAAGGAAAAAATTATAATAGTCAAAGTGGCTGATGAAATTTTCTAACGATAGCAGCAGCAATTCTACTGTCCCACATGCTATTCTGCAATGGAAATTTGCCATGCCTGCACTCAAGAGATGAAATCTATTTATCCAGCCTATTGAATCTGGGCAGATCTTGTGACTGCTTGGGCCAACAGGATATGGCAGAAGATGTGCCATGTAACTTCTGAGGGAAGGTCATCATAAGCCTTGCAGCTTCCACTTGGGTCTCCTGCAGTGCTTGCTCTTAAAAAGCTCCGCTGAAAACCCAGCTACCATACTATGGAAAGCTCAAGTCACACGCAGATGACTTGACATCTCTAAATGTAGACACTCTAGTTGGAAGCCACAGCTGAGCTCCCAGTCAACAACCAGTTTCAACCGTCAGCCATGGGTCTGTACAGTCTTAGACATTCAACCTAGGCAACTGCTCAGATGTCTCCAGGCCCCCACTATCTGACAGCAAATGCATGTAAGAAACTCAAGTAAGAACCACACAGCTGAGCCTAGTCAATGTAAATAAAAGTGAGAAAAAATAATGGAGTGGTTCATTATAGAGCAACAGATAATCAGAATAATCAAAGGTAAATACATGAATAAAAGACTATTTCATATGATATTAATTTTTTCATGTTAACTAAGGGGTTACTATATGTAATATACTGTTCTAAAGTACTTTATACACATTATGGAATTAAGTCTTCACATGATCATCTCAGGTAAGTATAATTATTATCCCCATTTCACAGATGAATAAAAACTGAGACACACAGAACTTAAGCAAAATGGTCACTTGGCTACTGAAGCCTTAATTTGTACTCCATCAGGACTCCTTTAAACACACTAGCGGCAAGAACAGGCAAAGAAGTTATCTTTGGTGTACAAAGAGCTAAGTATTAGATTCTTGTTTCCAGCATGAGTTATTTCTATGCATCCCATTGGATAAAAGGAAGGGCAAGGAGAAAAGAAGGGATGGAGAGAGAAAGAGTAGAAAGGAGGTAAGTCATATATTTTTATGCTACAATTACTATGTCCGTAGTTATGTTAAGAGTAATTCAAAGTGGTAATTTACTCATTAGTTTGTTCAAGAAATTGCGAGTGAGGTTTTAATATGTACCAGGCACTGTTTTAGCCTCAAGAGTTAACAATAGTTGAAAGCAAGCAAGAGGAAGGAAGGAAGAAAGGAAGGAAGGAAGGAAGGAAGGAAGGAAGGAAGGAAGGAAGGAAGGAAGACAAAACAACAACAACAAAAAAAACAGTGCTCATGCCCTCAAAGCACACACATTCTCATAAGTAGTAAATTTTTTGTCAAGGAATATACTTAAAAAGACAAGCAAACCACCTATAGAAGCTATTAAAGACAAAATTCAAGAATAAGGGAAAGAGTTGCCATAGAAAGCTGTTAAGTCTTGTTTTAGCCTTGAGACTTTATGATTTTACTTTGCAAGGAACTCATATCCACTTTTCATGGTCTGATAATCTAGGTCAGATAGATACAGTCCTGGTTAGTAGGAAAAAAGAAGTTGGTGGTGTCTTTTAATTCCAGGAAGCTTTCTGTGAGTTGAATCAGAGATATTATTTTATAGGGTGTTTTACCACCAGATTGCTCTTTCCTCCCTAGACTAGGCTGGCCTCAGAACCGAATGACATATTTCTTCTTAGTATCTGCACTGCCACACAAGTCCCTAATGACACCACAGCTATAGAACAAGGAGACTCAAATAATGTCTATTTTTGTAGGAAACTCGGGCTTTATCACTTTTTTGAAGGTGACATAGGAAAGTAGGGCAGGCCTAATCACAGGTAAGATTGGATTTAAAAAAGGAAAAAAAAAAACCTTTTCATAAAACACTGAGTGTTATAACAGAAATGAATCATAGAATTTGTAGGTAAGGATAAGAAATCATTACTAACAGAGCCAAATCTTCAATAAAAGCAGTGAGAGCTTTTCACAATGAAATGAACTATCTTTATAAAAAAAAAACCTTCAAACTATTTTACTTCTTTTTAAAGTAATTCCTAAGCCCTCTCCACCTACTCAATGAATAAAATATTCTAAAATATTCTATTTTAGCTCATCTGAAGTGCATGAATTGTGTTTCATAGGCAAAACATTGTTTTCTGTGATCTAACATTAATTTTACTTGAAGAGCGTTCCCTAATAATTCAGAAAGTTTTAAAAATGACAACTTCCGTTTTCACAAGGCCCTCTGATTCAGGTTACCACATCTTTACAAAAGCCAAGTTGTGGAAAGGAAATTCTATCCTGAATGCTGCCGACACAGGGATGAGCTCCCCAAGGAGCTGAGACAATCCTTGTCAACGCTCTGAGGTAAGATTTCTTTTACTTAATCTATATAGTTTTTTATCATTTTTGGTGAACCTAATTCTTATTCAATTCCACATCCTTTGAGGCATTTTTATTCAGAGAGCCTCACACTGACTTCATTAAGAGGAACTGTGAAGTGCAGCTCCACTTGGCCCTGGAAGCTTCTATTGCCTTAAGAAGCACAGGGCACGCTTTAGGCAGCTAATGTAGCATCCGTAAGCACAATGTCTTGACAGCCACTATAGACAGAGACATATTTTTATCTCCCTTGATTTCTCCCCTTAACTTTGTCTGATGAATTTTCTCCAATTTACAAAGAAATAATTTTATTACTTAGTCACATTTTTAACTTTTTCCACATGTAGGCAGTATTTCCATGTCGTATGTACTAGGTAGTCATATATTTCCTTTTCTTTTTTGTGGATTACCTCAGTGAGTCAGGCAGGCAGTGATTCTGAGTGAGGAGAGTTAAAGAAATAGAAAGAGAACATCCAAGTTCAGAACTTGGTCTTTATTCTCCAATAATAAAGACACAGGAATTGCTTAAAGAGAACCCCAATGTCAGCTCTGAACCTACAAGATGGTAGAGAGCCTACTTATGCCGAACAAAGCTTAGACAATTCCTTGCTGGGTCCTCCTGCTCTGAAGAATTCCAAATTAACAAATCAATTCCCAATATGCAGAGACCATAGTGAAGACAACTCAAACATGATCCAGTGCAGTCAGGTGCCCTGCGTGGCAGGCTACAGTGGGTAAGAATCTACTTCGGCTGGTCTCAGTGTTGCCCAGGCTTGGTTTTCCCTGGGCACATTTTAGAGAGGACTTCATTTCTATGCCTGCCTTGGACTGTTGTCACTCCTCAAGGAACATTTTCGGTATAAACTCCTTCAAGAATGGTTTAGACAATTGTAATCAGTCCTAGGACATGGTTCTTAAAAAGCATTAGTTCATTTCTCTTTACTTTCTTTTACTGAATGGGCATAGTGTTTCTCACTACACTTTTACCATGAGTCTCTTCCAATCATTTTAAAGTGATCAAAAATTTAAGTCATTCATAGAAAATGTCTATGTGTGTGTGGAAGACATATATTTAAGGAGTTTTTTTTCATTATTTCAAAAGTTCATTATTTTCATTTAGTCAAGTTTTACTTCCACATGCATGCATTGGCTATGTACAGTACTCCATTCCAGGCCCTGTAGGTGGCACTGGAGCTAGAAAGATGAAAACAGAGGCTCTCCATCCAAGACGGTGCTGTCTAACCTGGGAAACAGACATTTGCAATACAATGTGGAAACCACTGTATTGGAAGTGAGAACTTACAGAAGAGAAATCTAAGTCAACACTGATAGTCTGGAAAGGTTTTGGGGCAGAGGAAATGAGTAAGTTGAGAGTAAAATGAGTAGGAGTTAGCCAGGCAACAGAGGAGGAAGGTATAGCCGGAAACAAAGTGGATGAGACAGGGCAAAATCCAGGAACTCTGTGAAAGTTTCTTGGCTTCCTGTGGAGCTCAGCACTGACCTCTAAGTGAATGGACATTTGGTCAAAATACAGCATCCAGAGGTCCAGGAGGGCCTGGCATTCTTATCTCACCAAGTACACAGCAGGAATTGAGACTGTGGGCAATACCGCAAGTTAGTGGTAAGTAGTGATACTCAATAATCAACCCATGGGAAGGAATGTAGTCACGACTTTCACCTGGGTATTAGTCACATTAATACTGGGAAGAGATCCCAATCTTTACCTGGGCTGGCAAAGAGAAGTAAAAGACATTTATTTCTAGCAAATGCAAAATTACCCTCCCCTCAGAGAACTGAAACCCCAGAGGAAAATGCAGTCAAACGCCTAACGGCAAGGAGCACCTGCAGAAGGTAGCAAGGCAAGGGGTCCCAGACTGTGCTAGATTCACCTCAGGCACCCACACACAGGCCCACAGCTGGACACCTGATCCCTGACTCTGTGAACTGGCTTCCCTGGTCGCTATGCTGTCTTGCAAAGCAAAAGATGCCATATTTGAGGCAAAAACAACCCCAAAAGTCTTCAGATACAGATTCAAATTCAGATCTCAATTTGGCCAGCTCCTCTGGGTGCTCTTGAGCGATTTCTGCCCTCTTGTTCCAGCCTCAGTTTTCTCATCTGTAAAATGAGCCACAGAGTTCGTATGACAGGGATGTGTGGGTAGCAAACATAAATGGAAAAAGAATTTTGCAAACTGAAAACACTGTGTAGTAATATAACGAAAAGTATTATTTAAATCTGAGCACATTTGATATATAGGCATTATAGTTTGTGTCATCTTAAACAACAAAAACAGCATATCTTTAAAATATTTATTTTGAGAATTTTGAGAAAGCAGAAATTGACTATGGATATGTAGAATGTTTAAAAAACATTTATAGCTTACTTGTTTTATGAGTATAGACTTCTTTTCAGAGCAATAGAACAAGTTCAGTTCCTATTGTGTTACTTCACTATAAAGTTAACTCTTCTATTTTCTAACTTAGCTATTTGTACTGATTCTGTTTTCAGCAATTGTAGTGTTTTTCTTTGCTAACTTAGCTTTTTAATATAACTGGCATCTCTAAGATCAGATCGATAAATTTATAACAATTCCTCCGTGCTGTTTTATAATATCATAAATGATAAAATAAACCTGCAGATGTAATGATTTTTAAGAGTTAGATTTAGATGTTCAAATTTTCATATTATTGGTTTGATGCTTTTGAATGGGAAAGAGCAAAATGATGTTTAAAAATCATTCGCACTTTCCGTCTTATTTCCTCAGCACAGGCCAGCTGATCTGACCATGTCATAGGCCTGCTCAAATGCCTTCCTGCTCTCCTCCAATTCCACCTGTCTCTGCTTAGCTTTGCTCCCAGACTCTCTTCCTAGGGCAGCGAGACAACCACTGTCAATCCCAGTTCCACATACTTTATTGCCATGCCTCTCCTGAGAGCTTCAGTGGAAATCCCAGGAAGAACTCTGGCCCATCTTTCATCAGTGCACATCCCAAAACCCATCTCTATGGCCAGAGGAAGAGAGAACTTTCATTCTTGCTAGTCAGAATCATATGCCCTCGTCCATTCTGGCCAGAGGGAAGACACTGACACCACCCCAAGTCTACAAAATACTATGGAAAAGAGAAAGGGTGGATCTGGTACTCCATAAGCTGTTCTGACATGACAAAAATCATATATAATAATATCACAATTGTATATACAATCACTTGTTTTGTAAGCTCCATCATGCTTCTAACCCAAGAAATAAGTATCACTTATTTACTGTCACCAGTATTTCTCGAGTTCTAGTTATTTTTAATTCTTTCCACTGAATTAGTTTATTGGAACAAGGGGCCAATATTTTAGTTGAATATATAAAAATTAGAAATCGAATTATAATGCTAATAGTTAAAATTTAAAAGAAAATTAGAATAAAACATTTTTTGTAAATGATGATTGTATGGTGTGAAAATGAGTGACTCTAGCCTGAAAGCTAACAAAATTGGAGTTACAATGCCCAGCAAGCATTGGTCATAAATATTTCTAAAAGAGAACTACAATGCCGGAGAAGGAAAAACAGAAAAAAGAGGAGGAAGGAGAGGAGGAGGAAAAGAGAAGAGAGAAGGAATTAGGAAAGGAAGGGAGAAGGAGAAGGAGAAAAATAGGGCTATGTCAGTAAAGGACAAGGAACTTTTGAACAACTAAAATTTTTTGTCTGTCTTTATGCCACATACCAAATCTGAAGCCTCATGGTGCAATATTCATGTGTTTTAAATATCTAAGAAGCTAAGGTTGTCTGAATCTGTTTCCTGAGGATTGAAAGTAAGAAAAATAAACCCTTTCCTATGTATAAAGATTAATTACATAGTTTAGCATGGTTTTCTAAAGCAGCACGTTTTCATTGACATGCAAATTGAAGTCTTTCTTTTGCATGAATCACCCTGAAAGTACTCATAAGAACTTAAAAATTCTTGTTTGTAAATCATATGAATCTTATAAAATATGCTTCTGCCTTAGAGAAGCGTTTCCTAAGGGCCACCATATGACCACAGTGAGGAGCAGATGTTCTCAGACAGATGAAGACAACCTTTTAAAGCTCAGAGCAGCCCGTGAAAGCAGGGGTAGTGAAGCCCTATTGGATTTCTATAAGTGAGCACTAGGAAAGCAAAGTGTTTTCCACTAAGTGGTCCACTAGGCTTTTAGTTAGGTGAGCATCTGTACTCATAGGTCATATAGTCTCTGAAAGTAAATGAGTTAAAATCCCTGATTTAGTTAGGAAGGTACAAAAGTGATCTGCTTATATATTAGAAGAAACAATTAGAAGCTGGGACTTAGATTCGATTGAAACTCAATCTTTATTGATCTGCATGTACACTATATGCACCAGCATCCGTAAGGATCTCTTCAAAAAGAGCTTGCTGTGCTTAACTCTGGGAAGCCACGTGGCAAGCCCGTGGTAGTGTTATCACACTGCAATAGTCCTTGACTGCTGAATATGTTCAAGATACTTTCTGAAAACACCTGTACAGCCACTCCCCAGCCTTGCCAAGCAAAGACTTCTTGAGCTGCTCCTGTTCTCCATTGTCCTGATTTGGAGGTACCCCCTCGACACTTTTTAGTTGCAGCTGCCAAATTTGTGCATTTCCATGTCCAACAGTGACAATCTGAACCACATCTCAAAATCTGGGCCATGAGAGCATTTTTCAGATTTCAGCAGATTCTGTACCTCTCTTACCTGGCCCATACAGTAAAATCCTCATTTCTAAATCAAATGGAAAGATAATCAGGATATGTATGTCAGGAGTGTATTCTCTACCTTCCACTTATTTTCCCTTTGACCCTAATGAGTCCTCTACATTTCCTGATATCTTCCTTTTTTATTGTTTTAGTGTCATTCATGACACTAAAATAACTGATCTTGAACCCTTTCTCACGTTCTCTTCAGTCATACTAATATCACATGGCATCAACTTTGCCACCAACAAGACAACTCAATCTCAATCATCTCAATCCCAATGCATCTCAATCTGATGCATCCTTTGAATAGCAAAAGCCAGGGATAGAACTGCAATGTCATTTTGACAGTATTAAGCCCACCTGCCCCTCTGCAGCTTTTTAGCGCAGCTTTACCACACATTAAGAGCTGAGATGTAGCTTAGGTGACTTCAGTCCTTCCCTTTCTCACTCATTGCCCCTCCATTTTAGGTGCTCCATGAGTGTTTCCTGTGAACTCTAGCTTGGTATTACTTTTTCTCAGAAGAGCATGCTTTGGTTGAAAGGAATTTTAGCCATCAAAAAGCTGGTTTGAAAATAAAGTAGGAAATTAGGGTAGACCTCCTAAGGTCTTTAAAAACCATATCATCTTTCCTGTTGTTTGAGATTCTCTGAGGTTCAGAAACCAGTGCGGGGAGGCGGGGGGGTGGGAATCTGAAGAGGCACAACTTAAGCCTAGCACAACTTCTATTTTCCTACTTGCTCTTCATACCTTTGTAAGCTTGTCCTCAACTCACCAGCCACAGAACAGAGTACCAGGTTCCAAATGACATTATCAGCACACTATGAAACAATGCACTTATATTGTCAAAGAGTTACAGCTTTCAGATTCATAATTACATAATTATGTAACTTGGAATTGTTTTCCCTCTCTCAAGGTTACTGAGAAAAGTGGAAATACTAAGTTTTCTTGTTAGGAAGTATATTCCCTGGCACAATAAAGTGAAAAATGCTACTATTTTAATACCATTTACCCTTTAGAGAAAAGACTGGGTTTTTCTCTGGGAAAGAACCCTGATCAGGCACCTGGTGTGGCATGCAAGACCCTGAGAGTAGGCGTGTCTGTAGGAGAAACTACAACAAAGGTGAAGGTTGAACAACCCAGTTTCAGTAGCTGGGAAAGGTCACTGGAAATTTCATGGAAATGAAGGAATCAAAGGCTATCTTAAGGTTCTGGGATTCAATCTGAAGTTAAATCTGTTATAAATACCATTCATATCTTTCCACAGCTCTTCAATTCTACTTTGTTTGAGGGGTGTATAGTTGGGGTAAGTTGGGCAGGAGTCTATTTCATGTCTGTACCATGCCATTGAAATGACTGCATGTAAGAAAAGAAGGAAATGAGAGTAAAAGGGGATCTGGAAAAATGGGCACCACATTCTCCTCAACTTGCAGAAGCTTTGAGGATTTACTTGGCTTCCATTCATGTTAACAGATGTCCAAGCAAGTCTCAAAGGGTCAGGAAATCCCAGTTGACATCTAGGTTACTCTGGGTAATCTCATTTCCTAGCTGGGAATTTTGGTCCATCTGTCAGAGTTTTAGGAATGCAAAACACTTAGGTGCCTTGTGAGAGAGTATTTCCCCAACCTGGCTGGGAAAGACATGCTCTGCAACCTCTTGCTTCCACTGCCAGCTTTAATGACAATTTTACCAGGGAACAGATAAGCAATGGCCTGAAAGAAACTCACTACGGCTTTATGAACCTGTAAAAATCAATTCCAACAGATACAATATGTGCATAAGCTACCAGGTCTTTTTTTAGGCAATTGGGAGTGGAATAAGAAACAATCAATTATTAAGTGGGTCATTTTATTGTCACCATCGTCTGTGTCAGATTCAGTCTAGATATGTATCGTAGAACATTTTATCATAAAGGTTGAAGAAAAATTAAGGAAATTTATTTTTTTGTCAAAAATACAAAGAGTTCAGTTACTATTCTTTGAATGAATTAACAAATTAGCCACTGGAAAAATTATGCTAGCAACCACAGCATAGTTAGTGCAGACAGAGAAAAGCTACCCCTTAGCCACCATGTAAAATAAGAAGGAGTGTTTTCCACTAGAAATAGAGCTGCAAAGCATTGAATCACTGTTAAAGTACCCAACATATAGAAGAGAGGAAAAATACCCACCCCACTGACACACTTATTCCATTCTTTCTCACACAGAGGAGTTATAATGCTTCTTAGACGAGGGCTATAAAATACTGAGCGGTCCCCAGGGAAGGGAGTAGTCTAGGAACAAGCTTTTATTAATTGCAGGGTTTATTAAGCATGAATCAATTTTCTTTGCCTCCTCATATAACTTAGGCTTACTATTCATTTATAGGAATTTCTTGGTCCAAAATAATTTTGACAAGCCTTTATCTTTTTGGACAGATGGAGACTGGAAAGGACAGTAGTTTTTAATATATTTTTTCCATGAATTAATACTTTATACTTCATAATATCTTTTTCTTTATGGTGAGTTTTGCCTGTTTTTCTTTAGACTCTTGTTGATTTTTAAATTTCAAGATAAGAAAAATGAAAAAGAACATAAGCCCAGGTTGTTTCTCTACTTCTGAGAATTATGTTCTGTTCATATCCGTACCCTCAGTGCCTAGTAGAATACGTGGTATATAGTTGATGTTCAATAAACAGTTTCTGAGTAAACACCTAAATTATCCACTGGGCCCATCTGCCTCCTATGTTCTGGTTTTCTCTCTGATTCATTCCAACCCTTCTCCATCGAGCAGTCTTGGCAGTGAGCCTGGCCAGCATGAAGTGCACCCGCAGGCTGCCTTGCTCTTACTCTTGACTTTGGCTATTGGGAGGCACCACAGGAGACCAAAGGGTGGGGAAAGAGTCAGGTCTGGATTTTTCTTCTCCATGCTCCCTTCCTGACAGGTCACCACCAAAGAGCATGGCCCCTGTCAGATGACCCTCTCCATGTAACCTTTTTATCTGCGTTCCAGGGACCACTCCTTCTTTGAGTCCTTTCAAGCCTTGGAAGACATGTGGCTCCACACTGTTGCTAGCCCGGGAGGATTTCAGTGCACCTTACTGGTATCCCTATATCCTGCCTATGACTTTGGAAGTCGTCCCTTTGTTAAACTCTCCTCAATTACCCAATTGGTTGTGTCTTCTCTTTCCTGCTGGGACCCTGACTGATAAAGCTTTCTGATAAATAAAATACTATCAAAGTTCAAATGGTGATTAAATGAAAAATTCAACTTCTCAGCATTTTTTTTTAAAAAAATGACAGCTGAGTCCATTGATCATCTACATACCTCAGGCTTTTTTTTTTTTTAATTGAAGACAGAATCAGTTTTCATTTCTTTCCTGAATAAATGTTTAACTGGTTTTATTGAGCTAGTTATGATGTGGGAGCTTTGTTCTGATGAAGATGCTCAGAGGTGTTTTTTACTAGTAGCTACAAAAATAGCTATGAAAATATCTTTCTGTTTAAAATATGTGTAAAATTATACTTCTGTGAAATTTTGGGTTAAAGTAAGAAGAATAAGAAAAGAAGAAACTATATGAAATATGTTGTTAAGCAAAGTTATTTAGATCATTTTACTTTACAGTAAAATTTTACTAAATGTTCATCTATACTACAAATAAAAAAATTAAATTAAAGCACAAATCTCTAAATTTCTTTAAATCACTGTTAACTATATTTTGTTATACATGATTGAATCAATGTGATAATGTTTGTATTTTAAGCATCTATAACATTAAAAAGTAATAAATTAGGAGAATAAAATTATTTTCTAAATACCTAATGTCCTGAATTTTCTCTTAAGTAAGTCACTGAATGGAATTTATTTTACATGTTGTATCTTCAACATATGGTAAGAAACTAAATTAGAATCCATATTGATTCAATATTAGAGAAAGATTAGTCATTTTAATCTTTTCCAAGATCTTTAAATTTTTAAAAATAGAATCATAGCATTTTTCCATTCATCTTCATACTAGTTTTCCCAATCAAATATTAAGATAAAGAATGAGTTGCAGGTAAAAGGATATAAGAAAGAAAAACTAAGGGCAAGAGAACCTCCAAGCTTTTACTTCTTTTCTTTCCTCCTTGGGTTTCAACATGGGTATTCTCAAATCCAGATGGAAGCTTCTAAAATGTAGGATTATAGCTGGATTGGATTAAACTCAAAAATGCCCTGCAGCATTACACTGTTTTTTTCTTATGTGGATGAAAGAACAGACTCCTTTTCTTGCATTAGCATTCTTTCCCACTTACCAATGTGTTTTGGCAGGATGGGAAGTGGAGGTGGTAACACGTTGATAGTCTTATTTTTACCAATTAAAAAATGGCACCGTCACTCATTTGTTCTTACCGAGCTTCTCTCTTTTTCACTTTTCTTTGCACACTGGTGCACTGGTGAACTTCTTGCTCTCAATCATTTGGCCTGGATCAAAATATCTATTAAAAGTGACTTGAGAGCGCCACTCCGGAGCCATAACCAGAACCTCGGTATCTCCTACTGGTGCATGCTGTCATTGAACTGCTACTGCCTGACTTGATTGCATTTTCTGCCACCACACACTCATCACCTCAAGAATGTTCTTTCAAAGTTCTATCCCTCCTTGAAGTGTCTTGTATGCAGTTGCCAAACTGAATTACCTAAGAGTCCAATTTTATAATTTCAGAAACCAAAGTGGTTCTTCGTTGTCCATTGCTTCTAGTCTTCTTCATATAAACTTTCCCAAAAGTGCTTTATTCAGTTGCTTTCCTCATGCTCAGTCAAATTCCCTACTACTTCCTAGTCAGTACCTCTGCTCCAGTCATACCAGACCCCAGAATACCACCTGTCTCACGCTCCCAACCAAAGCTATAATCATCCCTGCTTGTACTACTAGTCTACTGCCTTTTCTGCTGATTTGTATCTGGTGTTTTTGTTTGTTTTATTTTTCTTTTAAGAATATTTCAGGCAGTGGATACCGAGGAAGATGGGAGGATGACAAAATTAGTGGACAATTTGTTATCATGCACTGGGTTCTTAAAGCCATTAGCTTTTCACCTCAACAGTTTTGGCGTAGAGCCTCGAAAGACACACAAAGCCAGAGATCCCTTGGGATTGGAGAGAACATTGTAAAGCTGCCAAATTTTTGATTATTATTTTTTTCCCTTGGTAAATTTTTTTTTTAATTTTATTACATTTTGGGCAAAGAATGTTGTCCACAAACTATTAATTCTTTGGTATTTTGTAGGGCTTCCTTTGTGGGGTGGGTTGGGGTCAAATCTTGTAAATATTCCATATGTATCTAACAACTATGAGTTTTCTTTTTTGGATGAAGCAATATACACATCCATATGCTCATACACACATGCATGCAGGCCCATATAAATGTAATGAAGATAGTTCCTTATGTTGTTCAAATTCCCCCATTATCATCTCAATAATTTTGCCTACTTGATCTATAAGTTTCTATTAGAATTTATTAAAATGTTCAGCAAATGCAGAATTTTCCAGTTCTCTTTTATATCTGCCCTATTTTTTATTTAAGTATTTTGAGGTTGTGTTTAAATTTGGGTTATTCTCTGGGTTTAATATCGTTTTTGTCAGTGAATATCACCTCACCAAATGAGGAACTTGGTATAGGGCTGTGATAGGACTACGTCATAAACCACATATATATTGGATTAGAAATATTTTTGGGATGTATTGGTGTGGTTGATACTTGGAAAGTTATTGGAGATGAGTATGTATTATTTGATGGTGAGTATGTGTTATTTGATGGAAAAGACAATGTCTAATTCATTTCTGTGTCTGCATTGCTCAGCTTACTCTCTGGAACATGAAGTTATCAATAAATGATTGCTGGGGGCGGCAGAGTTTTTTCTCAAGGGATGATGACAGTAAAGCAATGTCAGGAGAGTTTCTTTAAATCTGCCCAATTTATTGTCAAAATGCTGATTCCCAAATCACTTTAGGAAAGGAAAGTTTACGATTGAATTGTGGGAAAATGAGCAAAAGAAGGAAAAAGGGAAAATAAAATATAATGATATAAATAATAACATTTGAATACATTCTGTGTTATGGTACCATTATAATACTTTATATTGCTTATCTCAATTAATATTCTTAACAATCTTATTGTAGATATTCATATTTCCACTTAAGAAAAAAACCAAAGACTAGAATATATAAATAATTTGTTCAACTTCAAATAGCTAATAAGAGGCTGAGATAAAGATAAAAAATGTTTATGTCCTACAGCCAAAGACCACCAGGAATATCCCTCTAGTTGAAGAATTGGTTTATTACTTGTTGCATTGGGAATCATAGAGTATCTCAATAAGTCATCTTTGAATGATTTGGGGGAAGCCTAGGGAAGTGGGGGTTCATTCATGATTGTTTGCTGTCAGAGGTGGGTGAACATCTGTGATTGAGTATCTCAGTAAATCTTATTCATAAGGCAGGAACATTAAAGGAAAGATAAAGCTGTAATTGATAAAGAAGTAATAACCACACATTTGGGACAAGAAACGGGGTGTCTGATATTCTGTGGGTGACATAGTGATCTTGCTTTTGTCAATCCTTAGACAGAATTATGAAATGGCCTTGCTTTATCTCCTTTCATCATGATCTCGAAGTGAAAGTGAGGTTAGTATTCTGTGAGATGGTTTGTGTCTAGTTAGGCAATAACAATACCTAGCTGTGACAGCCAGGCCAGCTTCTGAATGTCAGGGACTGCTCTTTTTTCCTTTCCCAATCAGAATTCACAAAACTCTGTTTCTTCTAATTACACCATATAACAAAAATGGAAAAGAAACCTGAAGAGTGATTTTAGCATGTCTATTTTCAACCACTCTACCAACTACATAATAGTGGCACATTAAGCCTGGCACATTGAGCCAGGTGCAGTGGCATGTACCTGTAGTCCCAGCTACTCAGGAGGCTGAGGTGGGAGGATCACTTGAGCCCAGAAGTTCTGGGTATGCTATACCAATTGAGTGTCCATGCTAAGTCCAGCATCAATATGGTGACTTCCCAAAGCAAGAGACCACCGAGTTCCCAAGGAGGTGTGAACCACCCACTAGGAAAGAGAGAATGTCAAAACTCCCATGCTAATCAGTAGTGGGATCATGCCTCTGAATAGCCATTGCTCTCTTGCCTGGGCAACATAGCAAGACCCCACCTCTTTATTACACATTGAGTAATATCAGAGAATAAAATGTTTCACTCCTATTTCCCAAGAGGGAAAAATAAGACTCTGAATCAAATTTAAGAATCCTATTAGGAACATAGAACTTTTAACCAAAAGAAGATATTTATAAGTTACTTTTTAATTGAAAAACACTGCCTTTTACCACAGAACAAAAGGAATCTTGTAAAACAATGTAGGAGTAACATCTGACAAAAGCTGTCTACTTAGGTGCTGCACTTTTCTGCCTTCTTTTAAGATTCTAGAACACATGTTAAAAGAATAAAAGTTGACTCAGAAGGCTATAAAATTAAATAGTTCAAAGGATAAGGGTGAAAAGCAATGATCTTTCCTTCTTCTGATGGAAAAAAGTCTTTGTGCTTCATTAATGCACAGACAGCTGTCACTTATCCCTAATGGAAGCCAGAGGAGACAATCTTTGAAACAATACATCTAGTTAAATATAGAGAGATAAATCTTGAGGGTATAGTTTAGCGAGAAAAGATACTATACAAATTGTCGCATGAATTATCCACCAAGTAATTTGGTGAAATGTGATGAAATTTTAAAGAATGTATTCCTTCCTAAAACAGTGAATCCATTAAGAGTATTTATAGATGATTCTGTTGGATGTTTGGAGAAAATGAATGTAATCATATTTATAGAATGATTCTGTGTTCTCTGATTCTGCCACTTATTAGCTATGTGAAGTGATCAAATAACTGCCTAGGCCTTGATTTCTTTTTCGATAATAAAAATACCTGCCTAGCTGTCCCCACAGGGCTTTCTGGGGATCAAATAAGAAAATACATGTGGAAGTACTTTGTAAACTACAAAGAACCACACATGTAAATTATCATTATCTAAAATACAATATACTCAATATCTACAAAAAGTAATCTCTATTAATTAATTCATTGACAGGGCTTTTTTTTTTGTACTTTTACTTTATTTCCTTCAGTATGATCCTATACTTTAAACTCAGTATGTTTAATATTGGATTGCCCTTACTGAGTATGGGTTCACATACTGAGTATATGAACCTAATACATTATTGTGAAAATCTAGCCGCCACATCATTTACTTTCCAGCACAAATTAGCATAATAAAGGTTGGCATCTTAAACTTATAAAGTAAGAATACTGACAAAAATACAGTTTATTTCATACTTTCAACACTTACATATTTTGGATAATTAAATTAGGTTTCGAAGGGCCTAGTTTATATCATCAGAGAAAAATTAGAGGACAAAATCATGGTACAACTAACTTCCAAAGTAATTGTTACTTTTACAGAATTTCCCCTTAGACCCTGAGGATCAGTAGCAAGTCAATTTCATTGTATTTAAAAGCTTAGAAAGAAATGTAATTGCATAATAAAAACTTGACTTTTCATATTTAATCATTTCTCATAATAATTTTAACACTATTATATTTACTTTAATTTTTAGAATTTCTGAAGACAAAAGAAAGAAAAATAATTAGACTCTGAGATGTCTGGTGATAAACATACGCACGCTTGGGAACAGTGAGATGCTCTGCCCATGGTGCAACTCTAGTTTCAGCACACTGCCTCTGTACAAATCAGAACGTGTGGGTTATCTCTGCTATGGCCGAAACTCTAACAATAATGTATAAGCACCAGCTTGGCACAGATTTCCATCTGTTCCTTTCGCCATGCATCAAGTCAGAGCCAAGTAGGTCGTTAGAAAACAATTTCTCACAAAAAGATGTGTACACACTTGTTTCTGGCATGTTCTCTGTATCTACTTAAGAAACTTGATATTAGATCCCTGGCTTGAAATTTATAGCACCTGGCCCTGCTGATAACTTTCCTTGCCATTAAACTTTTGTCTTTTCAGTACCAGATTTCCCATGAGTTATTATATTTCCTGATTGGGACTCTTTAAGACAATGTCTCCATTTCTGAAATTAACACTTTAATTTTTATTCCCTATTCTCTCGAGTTATCTAAATAATTGAAGTCAAGATTACTTAATTAATCTGAGTATTGTATTAGCTGTCATTATACCACTCTACTATTTGAGCTGAGGAAATATAGCCGTTGAGTCAACCTACAGGTTGTAACCTTGTTCTTTTCTGATTTATATAACAGCTGCACCTTTTAGTTCAACTCCACACAGTTCAAAGGCGAGTCTTCTATAAAGCCTGCTCTTGCTGGAGGCCATTACCTAATTGGCTACCCTCTCATCTAGATCCATCAATTCTCAGACAGGTTCTTCACAGGTGAGGCAAAGTGGAGGCATGTCACTATTAACAGTGAGACTCGGGCAAATATTATTGAGGTTATGATCAAAAGATAAAGAAATATGCACGCTGTTTTCTCTGATGTTATTCTCTGGCAGGCTAGAGAAGACAGAAACAGTACAAGTGATCTCAAATGATCTCTAATGTTGGATTTTTGCAGCTGCTGTTACTGCTATTAGTGGTAGTAGCAGTGACAGTTGTGGTACCATTGGCATCTTGCTCAAAGTCACATTCTGGTAAATGGAAGATTATGGTGTTTATTCAGCAAAGTTTAATTGAATACCTTCTATGGGCCAGAATCTGTGCTGGGATTACTACCTGCAACATAACACAAAGGCTATATTATTGGGCCTTCCAAACTACAACCACTCCAAAACAGTATAACTAATTAATAGATATTGAGTATGAAACACAGTTCATTGCACTGCTAAAGCCCAGCTATAGATACAGAGATAACTGATGACATTAAGTTAATATCCGGAGGCTGGTAAAGGATATTGCCCCATAATATCCTTATCATGAATCATATCTTTTTCCTGATTGTGTGAATTTACAAGTGCATGAAACTATTTATCATTAAATTAATTTGATAATTGTGATCCTAAATGTCATTTATAAATAGCATAAATAAAGTGATGAATGGTGCGATTTGCTGAATATTAAAGTCAGTAATTATAGGATTTTAAAGTAAATGTACTCTACTTCTGGAATCAAGGCACAAATGTATCAAAATATGAACAACAATTCAAAACAGGTTATAAGCCAAGATTAACGTTGCAGAGTATGAAAGCCGTAAGCGTTGAAAGGAGAAGTGTGTGTAGACAGAGATGTTCAAAAAGTCTTCAGAGAATAAAGGAATGCACATTTGATTTTAAAGAAAAAGTAGAGTTAAAATAGAGAAGGGAATTTGTATCTATAATCTTTGCTTTCAGTTTCTTGGTTTAAAAATACCAAGCCAACATTAGAAAGATCAATTTATTCTAGGCATTTAGAATAAATTATACCAAGAAAAATGGGGTGCTCTATATTAAATCTATGAAGCCCAGAATCAGTCATCTAAGTCTTACCACATAGTATACAATTAACCAGTTATGTCTTTTCTATGAAAATACATGTATTCATTCAAAGATTCAAATATGTGTGTTAGCTGGAAAATATAACTAGATGCCACATACTTTGTTGAAAACTCAGCACACCTTGATAAGTAAAACACATGCTCCTGCCTTCATGGATATTTTTCAGTGCAATGGGAAACACACATAATAAAAATAATCAAAAAATAAAGAATGTTATTATTAAAAATTTTTATAAGTGCTAGAAAACAAATGAGTGGGTTTCCAAAATGAAAAGGAAATGCTGTGTTGTAAAGGGGAGGAGGATTTATAAAGATTGGATGAGAAGACATATAGAGAAAATATTTGCCAAAATCTGACAGGTGAGGAGGCAACTTTGAAAAGGAAAGGAGAAGATTGTGCATGCAAGGGCCCTTAACAGGGAGTTGTACAAAGACCCTGCAGGAGGGATTGTTTTTGCAAAGGCCTTGAACTCGTATAGATATTGGAGTGTTGGCAGAACAGTCATGAGCCAATGTAGGTGAAGTGGGAACAGCAGAGGTGGAGGGGATGATATTGGCAGAGGCCTGGAGGATTCAATAATTGTAGGCTTAATGCAACTGAAGGTGCTCTGAATAAATTAAACTGGCAAAATCAGAGGTATGCTATGAAAAGATTACTTTGGCAGGAGGGGAGTAGTCAAAGGCAGATTCAAATTAGATGATACTACAGTCATCTAAGCAAGAGATGAAAAGGGCTGGAACTAAGGTGAAGGTACAGAAGGTATGAGAGGTAAAACCAATAGGATTGGCAGGTGGATTGAATATAGGGGATGAGAAAGAAATAGGAACAAAGGATTGAACAAATGAGAGAATAGTGATGCCATTTGCTCAGGTGAGATATATTTAGGAAGGATTAGCTCTTGGAGGAGAATCCACCTTTGGGCATCGCTATGGTCTAAATGTATGTGTCCACACCCAAATTCAAACATTGACATATAACCCTCAAGGTGATGGTTATTAATAGGTAGGGCCTTCGGGAGGTGATTAGGTCATAAAAATGGAGTCCTCTTGAATGTATCCCTATAAAGAGGCCTGAGAGAGCTAGTCAGATCCTTTTTACTCTTCTGCCAGATGAGGACACATAGAAGACACCATCAACAAGAAACGGGCTCTCATTAGACACTGAATCTGCTGGCACCTTGATCTTGGAATTCCCAGCTTCCAGAGCTATGTACAATAAACTTCTGTTATTTCTAAGTACCCAGTCTAAGGTATTTTGTTAAATCAGCCCAAATGGACTAAGACAGCCATGTAAATCTTGACATACCCAAGAGACACAGATGTAAAGATGTCAGTAAAACTTCCTAATCTTAGAAGAGAAATTTGGTCCATTAACTTATAATTGGTTTTCTTTCTTTTTTGTGTGTGTGTGTATATACCGATAATACTGACATTTTGGAAACTAGGTGGAGTCAAGTAGGTGTAAAGTTTAGGTAGGAAATAAAAGAAGATCTAGAACAAAGCACTGAAAAAAATGCTAATTTTTAGTTGTATTTTAAAAAGGAATTAGCCAACAATCATGACTAAAATGAAATGGCCAGGTACATAAGAGGAAAACTAGGAGAATACGATGTCTTAAAACTAAGAAAGAAGTGTTTCAAGGTGAAGAAGTGGTTAACCAAGTCAAACATTGCTAAAAGTTCAAACATGATAAGGACAAGGAATCAGATCATAAGATTTGACAACTCAGACCTTCATGATTATCTTGACATTAAGTTTCACTTGAATCATGGGATTAGAAGTCAAATTTAAACAGGTTGCTAAGTAAATGGAAATAAATAATAAATAAATAAAGATATGTGTAGACAATTTTTGTGATTTGAGAAATTCATCTTCAATAAGGAGCAGGGAATTGGTGTGGTAGCCTATAGGGTATAATATTTATTTAATTTTTTAAGATAATGGATTCTACAGATTGTTTTCTGATAGAAATTATTTGGCAGAGATGGTGAGGCTGATTAAAAAAGAGTAGATAAGGTGAGTACTTGAATTCCTTGAGAAGGGGCTGTGAAATGCATAAGAGAAAGACCTTTGATGGGAGAAGGGCAGAGCCTGCCTTCTAAGTAGCATTAACTAAAAAAAAATTAATTAATAAGGTTTGTACTTTGGAAAAAGTAGATCTTTATTTTCTAGTAATAGCAACAAAGAAAATGAAATACCTAGGAATATATTTAACTATAGAGGTGAAAGAACTCTACAGGGAGAACTATGAAACACTGAGGAAGGAAATAGTAGAAGACATAAACATGTGGAAAACCATACCATGCTTATGGGGTGGCAGAATCTAAGTTGTTAAAATGTCTATACTACCCAAAATGATCTACAGATTCAATGCAATCTCTATTAAAATACCATCATCACTTTTTGCAGAGCTAGAAAAAAATAATTCTATGCTTCTTATGGAACCAGAGAAGACCCCATATAGCAAAAGCAACCTTAAGCAAAAAGAACAAATTGGGAGGCATCAATTTACCAAACTTCAGCTATACTAAAAGGCTATAGTAACTAAAACAGCATATCACTGGAACAAGAACAGAGACATAGACCAATGGAACAGACCTGAGAACCCAGATATAAAACCATCCTCATATAGCCATCTAATATTTGACAAAGTAGACAAAAACATACACTGGGAAAATAATCCTTATTCAATAAATGGTGCTAGGAAAATGGATAGCCACATGTAGAAGACTGAAACAAGATCCACATCTCTCACCTCTCACAAAAATCAACTCACGATAAATAACAGACTTAAACCTAAGGCATGAAACTACAAAAATTCTAGAATAAAAATGTTGGAAAAACTCTTATTATAGACTTTGGCCTGGAAAAGAATTTATGAAGAAGACCCCAAAGGCAATCAGAGCAACAGCAAAAATAAATAAATGAGACCTGATCAAATTAAAAAGGCTCCACACAGCCAAGGAAACTATCATGAGAGCAAACAGACAACCTACAGAATGGGAGAAAATATTCCATGGTACACATCTGATAAACAGCTGACAACTAGAATCTATATAGAACTCAGGAAAATCAGCAAGAAAAAAATCAAATAACCCCATTAAAAAGTGGGCAAAGGACATGAACAGAAACTTTTCAAAAAAAGATAGATTAATGGCCAACAAACATATAAAAAAATGCTCAACATCTCTAGTCATCAGGAAAATGCAAATCAAAACCACAATGAGATATCACTTAAACCCAGTGAGAATAGCTTTTATCAAAAAATCCCAAAACAATAAATGTTGGCATGGATGCAGAAAGATAGGAACACTCATACAGTGCTGGTGGGACTGCAAACTAGTACAACGTCTGTGGAAAGCAATATGGAGATACCTCAAAGAGCTAAAAGCAGAACTACCATTTGATCCACTAATCCCATTACTGGGCATCTACCCAAAGGAACAAAAGACATTCTATAAAAAAGACATCTGCACTAGAATGTTTATGGCAGCACAATTCACAATTGCAAAGATGTGGAAACCACCCAGGTGCCCATCAATACATGAGTGGATTAACAAAATGTGGTATACATATACCACGGAATACTACTCAGCCACAAAACACAATGGTGACATAGCATCTCTTGTATTATCCTGGATAGAGCTAGAGCCCATTCTACTAAGTGAAGTATCACAAGAATGAAAAAGCAAGTACCACATGTACTCACCATAAAATTGGTATTAACTGATCAACACTTATGTGAACATATAGTAGTAACATTCATCGGGTGTCAGGTAGTTTGGAGGGGGGATGGGTATATTCACACCTAATGGGTGTGGTGTGCGCCATCTGGGGATGGACATGCTTGAAGCTCTGACTTGAGTGCGGCAAAGACAATATATGTAACCTAAACATTTGTACCCTCATAATATGCTGAAATGAAAAAAAATTGGGAGAAAAAGAAAAACAAAGGTGTAAAGGATGACTCCAAGGCTTTCCACCTTAGCAATGAAAGAAATGGAGATACCACAAAGTGCAGATAGAAACATTTTGGCCAGCCAGACATGGTGACTTACACCTGTACTCCTAGCACTCTGGGAGGCCAAGGCAGGAGGATCACTTGAGGTCAGGAGTTTGAGAAATGTTGTGGCCATGGGGATCATACATTTTGTATTGCAACTGTTGAGTCTAAGGTATCCATTAGACATCCAAGTGTAGACATATTACTTTTACTTTTTTTTTAATTGATGTGTTCTCTGCTAGTATCAGGAATAGATGATACTAATATCATGAAGACACAGGGCTTAAGGAAGTCACACTCTAATGCAGAAGTCAACACAATTCCTTTGTAAACTTTCATTACCTTATAGTAAATACTTTAACAGGCTTTACCATTTCCTTCAGAACTATTTTGCCTTCTGCCGTAATAGCACAAAAGCAACCATAGACAATACATAAACAATTGAGTGTGGCTATGTTTCAATAAAATGTTATTTGCAAAAAGAGTCAGTAAGTCAGATTTGACCTGTAGGCTATAGTTTGATGACCCCTGCTTTAATGGAGGTTTAAAGAAAAATTTTTGAACTTCAAATGAGATTATGTAATCTAGTTTTTCTCAAACTGGAGATGTATAAGGGAACTTCAAAAAGTTAGTGGGAAATGGAATTAAATAATAAAATAAAAAATATAAACTTCATTTCCCAACATAAACTCCATCAAGTTCAAGACATTTTCATAAGCATTGATATCAGCCATTTAGTCCATTCCTAAAGAAATGAGGGTTCTGGGAATTTAACTGTGTCAATGCAGTCTTTTTTTATGTAAACAGTTAATAAACTGAGTGTCACTTAAACATTTTTTAAGATTAGAAAACAGAATCATATCAGAAAAAGCCAAATTGGAACTTTTAAAGTAGACGCTTAATGATTTTGATTTCTCAAAAATACTCTCATAAAAATCCCCCTTTTTGAGGAGAGGAATGGGCAGGAGCATTGTTGTGGTAGAAAAGGACTCTATGATGAATTTTTTTCCAGTTTTTTTCTTTTTTTTTCTTTCTTTTTTTTTTAAACAAGAGAAATCTATTGCTCACAGATTTGGATGCTAGAAGTCCTAATCACGGTGTCTGGTGGGTTGCTTCTTTCTGAGCAATATGAGGAAGGATCTGTTATAGATTTCTCTCCTTGTTTTGCAGATGACTAACTTCTCCCTATGTCTCTTCATATATTCTTCTCTTTAGGCCCATCTCTGTGTCTGAATTTCGCCTTTTTATTTTATTTATTTTATTTTTTTCCCTTTTATTTCATCATATAATGGGGTTACAAATATTGTTAGGGTTA
>VBSM01003039.1:9057029-9076967 GCA_008086735.1 Cheirogaleus medius | reverse complement strand
AATACCGTTTATGCTATCCTGGATTAAGCTTAAGCCCGTTATCCAAAGTGAGGCAATCCAGCTTTTTTCTGTGAAAGCTTTGGCCAACTTTCTCAAAATACAGTCACAATAAGCATATGTTATTGTTCTTTGGCCTTCCATAAAGTCAAGAAGCAAAATGCCTTAGCATCCCCAAAATTGTTGCCATGACCTTTGTTCTTGACTGGTCTACTTTTGCTTTGACCAGACCACTTCCACCTCTTGCAAGCCATTGCTTTGATTGTGCTTTTTGTTAGGATCATACTGGTAAAGCCATGTTTCATCTCCTGATACAATTCTTCAGATGCTTCAGGGTCTTGATCCCACTTGTATAACATTTCCATTGAGAGCTCTGCTCTTGTCTGCAGCTGATCTGGGCACAAAGGTTTTTTACTCATCTAGTGGAAAGTTTGTTCAACTTTTGTGTATGCTGAATCAGTAAAGATTGCTATAGTGTTGGTCATTGTTTCTGCTGTTAATTATTGGTCCTCTTCAACTAAAGCATGAACAAGATGAATTTTTTCCTTCCAGATTGATATCGATGGTCTGCTGCTGTAGGCTTCATAATGAACATTGTCTCATTCCTTCTTAAAACAACTTATCCATTTATAAACTGCTGATTTCTTTGGGGCATCATCCCCATAAACTTTTTGTAAAGCATCAATGATTTCACCATTCTTCCACCCAAGCGTCACCATAAATTTAATGTTTGTTCTTGCTTAAATTGTAACAGAATTCATGTTGTTCTTACAAGGGATCTTTTCAAATGAATGAAGCATTTCCAGTGCCTCAAACTAGATCCTATTCACACATGTCATAACAAGTTGGGGCAAGCTTATTTTGGTGCAAAAAAAATTTTCAAATTCATATTATGCATTATCCTTGGATTCTTTGAAGACCCCTTAGATATCCCTAGTTGTATATAAAACTATTTTAGGTGTTATACAGACATGGTATTAAATAATCTTAAATAGCAAAGTGATATATTTATTTACCAATATTATTTATTTGTAATTCTCTATCAGTTCATTGATTACATCATGAAAAAGGCTCAGTTTGGTACAGATATGCCTGACTTTAACTTGATACTTGATAATCTCCCTTTATAATGTAAACATGGAAAGCCTTTGATCTCAAAGATTTCTTCAAGCTAGAAATGTAGCCAGTCTAATAATATTGTTAAGATTTTATCAAATCTGTTCGCCAAGTTTCTGGCATCAATAATTATTTCCAGTATCAGTAGTGATGTGATATAGCCACTTTAAAGAAATTTAAGTAAAAATCGTGAACGATTTTATAAAAATATAAAGCAAACCATAGTATAGGCAGTGTTCAAATATGGTAAATACCTTAAAGCTGGTCAGTAAAGCACAGCTCTGATTCAACCTTTTCAAATGACAGGAGGGAAAAGTGGCAGATTGGTTGGTTGGCTTGTCCGTTGTTCCCACAGCTTGCAAATGACATAACTAAAATTAGAACCCTTGAATCTCACCCAAGTGCTTTATCCACATCACCAAAATGGCCTGGTTTCCTTGTGCTGGAATGAAATTGTACAATTATTAATTAGGTGCTTGCCTAGAAAATCCACTGTGTTAACCTCAAACTGCCATTTCCTTATTAGGTCATAAACAGAAGAGACAATAGAAAGAGTAATGATTTCTTTTTCTTTCAAATGCATAGTGCTATGCCATGAACAAATGAGGCTGCAGTTTTCAGGTCTCTCACTTTTCAAGGCCCTAACAATGTATTCACTCGGTCATATGTTTTGTAAAATTCATAAAAATAAAATATTTGTATATATGTCTTCTTATATAAGGCTTCCAAAACTGTATAAGCTTCAGGCTCTACAAAACTTAGATCTACCTCCATGTGTGTCCAATCCTGTAATAAATGTCCTTCCAGTTTCAAAGAAAAAAAAATGATTTTTATTAGCCAAGCCACAAATCTACTCTTCATTCCTTCTTTATCAATTGTTTTTTGGAAAATTTAAATATGTCGGGATCTGGAATAGATATCATGATCTCTGTAAGAACAGAGAATTCAACTCAGTGCAACTGTTGTTCACTATTGGTCTGAAATTTCTTCTCTCAGATATCCAGAAAGCTATCTGTTTTGTTCCTGGGCTCCATGCCTCTCTCTGCTCAAATGTCATTCCATGAAGAGTCCTCCCTAAACACTGTATCTAAAGTAGCATCTCCCAATCCTGTTTCCTTACCCAATGTTATTTTTTTATTATATGTATGACAACTGACATATTTCATATTAGTTGCTTATTTTGTGTATTGTCTATCTCCCTTCTTCCCCTCTCCACTTGCCAATGGAAACGCCATGAGTGAGGAGTCTTCATCTATTGTGTTTTATTGCTGTGACATCAATGTCTAGAATAGTGGAAAAAATTTTAACACTGTAAAATAGTAATAGAAAATTGTGCAGTAGATGCATATTTATGGAACATCTACTCTGTGTCAGGACTGTACTAAGCACTGGGGATTCAGCAGTGATATTTTCCTCATTGACGCTAATAACTAACTGCTGGCATGCTGAGTACTTCAAACAGAGTTACAGGTGCTAATGGAGTATATAGCAAGAGTGTACAGCAAGTATACAATGGAGTATATATCAGTAGTATTGGCCTAGCCTATGGGGATAAGGAAGACCTCTTTGTGACAGTGGTGTGTATTTTACATGGCTCCAGAGGCCTATGACCGACGTGTGGTTATTACATGCAAGGGAAAGAAGATAATGCCAATTAACTCCTCTTTCAACTCATTTTAAGTAGAAACTTTCTTAGTATTAGAGAAATGCCACCACGCCAAATGAAATGTGCTACCTTGATATATACTGAATTTTCCATATGACAAGAAATATTCAGACAAGCTGTCATATCAGTTAATACAACAGACAAAGGGTGAGATTAGTTGAACTTGAATTTATCTACCAACTCAAGGAGGCTATAATTAATTACTTTATTCTTTCATTACATAAATATTTATTAAGCACCTACTAAATGTCAGACACTAAAAAGCTAAAACTCAGAGCGTTGTCTCTGTGAATAAATAGTATCCTAATTAGACACATCTCTTCTTCTTTTGCTGTATTTCAGCTCATAGACAACTGCCAGCTAATCTTCACACACATCGATGCTCAAAATATTCTGCAATTCCCCTGCCCTAAAAGCAATCCAAACCCCTTACCTGACATTAAAGGCCTGCTATTCTTGGCTCCAAACTTATTTCCCAGTACAAGTCAACTCTGCCCTGTGCTGTGATTCTCTGTTTATTTCTCAGAAGCACATGGGATGGAATATGGCTTTACACATTTTTTATAAACCTTCCTCAGCCTCTGCTTTTACCAGGCCCTTTCATCGTACAGAAAAGAAATGCCTCAGTCTGGGAGCATCAGTCCTTCCTAGTGCCAGAACTAAATATGAACAATCTCTTATATGATGTGATGTTGTAAGTGGCTTGAGAATAAAATTCCTCCCCACATAAAATGAGCATCTATTGCACGCTCCTAAACTGCAACCTTCCTGGGCTCTTTGCCATAAAGCCCAAGTGACAGGGCTTCCACCTCAATTTTTTGTTTGAATTCCACTTCCTTGTTAATACTAGAGCTCTGGTCTGAGCTCCAGCTTTCTTGGCTGGGGCTCTGACTCACTGACCAACTCTTGTCAGCTTCCATCCAAGGCAGGCTGGGCTCCTGGGCCTCCATTCCCTTACCCACAGCTGCTGAGTTTGGACTCAAATAAGCCTATGTGGTGGTGATCTACAGATGAGAGCTCAACTGGGCAGAGTTGGTACCTGGAATGAAGAAGTATCAGCTGTGCCAAAGAGACCACTAAGAGCGAACAGAGAAGGGGTGGTAAATGGGGCCAGAAACTGCCAACAAAATGGAGGCATCCAGCAGCTAATTAGGTACCAGAAAATAAGCTGGTAGGTAAAGTCATGTGGGGAAACACAGTGAGAGAGAAGGCGACCCTTGCCATAATGGGAGCTGTTGTGCTCACTTTGTCTTTTGGTGGGTGCCAGCTTCACGGCTCATTGGCAATAAAGCAGAGGATGAGAGGTAAACAGCTGGTCCTGTTCCAAGGTGAATTGATCGTCCTGAAACAAAAAGATGACATCCGTGATCAGTGAACAACACAACTGCCAGGAAAACCCAGTTATCTTTCTCCTTAAACATCAAAACCAGGTCTAAATATGCCCATGTTCCCCATGCCACACACCTTGGACATTTGAGTTTGATTGATGTTTCCACCCAGAGGTAAGTCCTGTTGCTGGGCCAGTTTATGCAGCCTGGATCCCAGCATCCTGTTATTCCTTACGTACTGGCTGCTGACAACCCATTTTCCCTGGGACCAAACCTGCACCGGTAGGACAGCACATTCCACCCTTTCCACCTGAAAAGTCCTCCTCTTTCTGTTTCTCTTCTGCATTCAAGATCTATTTTAAGTTGTGTCTTCTCCATGTAGCCTATGTCACTGGAACCATCTTCAAGTGATCTCTCTAGCTACTAAAAATTATAATCCTATTTTAAAATATCCATTGGGCATCTTTTGTTTACTTATTAACATGTATATAGTACTTTTTCTATGTGCCAGGCTCTAAATGTGTTATAAATATTAACTCATTTAATCTTCCTAATAGCACTAGGAAATAAGCATTATTATAATCCCCATTTGGCAGATAAAGAAACTGAGTCACAAAGAGTTTACATAACTTGCTCAAAGATCCTCAGCTAGTGAGAGCCAGAGCTGGAATATGAACTGAGGCAGAAATTGCCTCCAGAATTTGTACCCTGAACTAGGTATCATTCTAGGCTGCTTCTCAGATAATGCTGAACTTAGTTTGTAGATTATACTATGCTGTACTGCTTGTAAATACACAAGTAAACTCTATATCTGTAGCTTATTAAAGGTAGAAATTGTGTATTTATCTTTTCAGTGCCAGGGCTTCATATACGTTATACATTTATCTATCTTCATGTAAACAAAATTTTTATTTGTTTTTATTTTTTTAATTAATTTATTTTTATGTATTTAGTTTTTTATCTCAGCATATTATGGGGGTACAAATATTACAGTTACGTATATTGCCCATGGCCCCCCTCCCCCCTCGAGGCAGAGCTTCAAGCGTGACCATCCCCCAAACGTTGCACATCTCACTCATTATGTTTGTATATACCCATTCCCTCCTTCCCCCTCCCACCCGCCCAACACCTGACAAATGTTATTCCTATATGTCCACTTAGGTGTTGATCCATTAATACCAATTTGCTGGTGAGTACATGTGGTGCTTGTTTTTCCATTCTTGAGATACTTCACTTAGTAGAATGGGTTCCAGCTGTATCCAGGAAAATACAAGATGAACAAACTTTTTATATACGTGCTTTATACATTTAAGACATCAAGACATGTTTATTAGTTATGATGATATTGAAAGTAATATGGGTGGAATTAAAGATGGCTCAGATATTATCTATGGATTAATTAGCTCTTATCACTGCATGCAATCAAAGTGAGATGTCCCTGAATAATTTAGCTAACCTATTTATTTTTCTTTGGAACATCCAAGTGATTTGCACGAGCCACCTTCTTTCTGTACAAGCCTCTTCTAAATCAGTTTACTAACACTTTGGGATGACACATCCATGAAAAGTGCTATGGAGAATGAAATTTGACATCTTTCCCACTTGACAAATAACAAACTTATAAATAAGCCATAATTCCTTCTAAAGGACAAAACACTAGCTCTGGTCAACCCAGGAATTATGGGATATATATTTTTTACCTCCATTGAGAGTTGCCACTCTAGTGATTTCCAAAAGCTTGTCCATTCCTCTTGATGGCATGGTCATTCTACAAGAAATAGTGAAAAGGGCAAAAATGTAAAATAACTTGACACTAAAGGATCAAATCTCTCCAAGCAAAGTGCCAAAGAATAGATTAGGAGCTTTCCTTCATGAAAACTGTAAAATAAAATTAAAAGCAATAGGCAATTTTCAGGTTGTCAAACATCCATAATCACTATGATTTCTGAATTTGATACAATGTAGCTGTGATTATTGATGTGTTTCTGCCTATAAACATTGTACATTTTTCATTTAAAAATACATTTTACATTTTTGAAAACCCACTAGAAATGATGCAGCCAAATTTCAAAATTTTTTTTTAACTTCTAATATGTAGTTTCCATTTCCTTCAACAAGGCTATTATAAGGATTTTTTTTTTCTATTACCAATGCTGAAATATTTAAACATCTGAAAGAAATACGCAAATGTTTCTATGTAAAAAGAAACAGTGTTCTTTGGAAAACATGAATTATATAAACTATAATTAGAGCTTCAAAATTGAAAGTGTTTAAACTAAGATTACAAATTGCTGTGTTAAAAAGATACTGAGACACTCACAGGGGAAAAAATTAAATGCCGACTAACTAAATTAATTCTCCCACATCCTGAGCTGTTCTGTCTCGCTCGTGTCTTCTCCCTCTGCCACCACTGATGATCATGAAGACTTTAGAACCAATTTCTACAATGAATTCAGGTTTGATTTGCCTGCTTCTTTTACCATTGTAGTTAGAAGTTTCTACTTAAAAATGTAAATTTCTACTAATAATCTTCAACTAAACATGGTCTATTACAAAAAGTGAACTGATATAGGGAAAAATACAGCTTAAATTCTGTTTCCAACTAGAAATAAACTGTTATTTATTGTAAATAAAATGAGTTTTGTGCATTTTTAGGAACACACATAGAGACTTAGAAATTAATTACATTTCATTAACCTAGATTCATACCACTGATAAATGCAGTGAAGGGTAGAAGTGGAATGGGGCTTGAACTTCCTGAAAGTATAACTCTTCAAATCTCAAAATGTTCCCTAAAACAGATGACTACCAAATTATTTATTTGGGGCTGACTGGTCTATTTTTCCATATAATACTATTATATTTAAATTCTATTTTAAGGTAATAACTCAAGTTAATAAAAATATGCAGAAATAATTGAAAATATTCATATATACATTAATTAGTCATATGACTATACAGTTAAATATTTTGGTTTGAGGCTGCAGAACTAGTGGCCCCTACATTGATTTCTAAAGAACTAGTGTACAATATAGTTGAGAGAGCACAGGGGTTCATTTATTTCTGTTACACTGCCAAAATACACTTCAAAGAAAAAAATCACAGCTAAACTGTAGGAACAAAACTATGTGGTCAGTTTCTTTCCCAAATTGGAATTGATACATCCTTCAAATTCTGATTCCCTAAAATCAGATGCCATTGAAAATACTTTGAGTACATTGTAAACAGTTGTGACAACTTTACATCACAGGTGGCTTTAAACCTGTAACATCTGTCCATATTATGTCCAAAAAAATAGAATATCTTAAATACATGACTAGAATAATAGTACCTGAATACAGAAGCCCTTTTTAAACGGTGGGACACACCCTTTGGCTGGTTGAACGGATCAAGGTGATGATGGAGGCAGATGAAGGAAACAAACTAAGCGTGGAAGAGAAAAGGATGATTGAAATAACTGTGCCGCCCACTCTTGACTTAGGGTGGTCAGATAGTACTCATGAGGATGTTTAAATAGTTTGAAAAATTTAGTCTATGCCATTAAGTAAAAACAGCATATGTCTCCAGGCTTTTGCATCCTTAGTCACTGAATGAAGGTGATTAATATGTCATGTAAATTGACTGAGGGATCTACTCGAGATTAGCCTTCTCCTGGAATAACACATCAAGGCACCACAAAGCAAAAAGTGGGAGAAGACCCCATGAGTGTTGAACTGAATGAGAATAAAGAAGCACTGGGGTAAAATATGTCATTCTTGTTTTAATAAGCTCTTATGAAATGAAAGGATGGCTCCCAACCATACATACAGTGTTTAAAAATATTATTATCTTATATTCAGGGGTAGTTTTTTATCCATGACAATTCTAAAATTCATAAGGAAGAGAATTCATATCTTTCTTTACACTCTCCTCAGTATCTACCATACGAGATTTAGCCACAGTAGATACCCAATTAGAAATACTCACTTCCTTATATTACTGTCTGTGGGGAACAGTGGGGTTCTTTTATTTCTAAGTCACTTTTCCATGTTTCCTATTAGCATTATACTGGGTGTTGTAAAATACCAGGAAGAGGATAGTGGGAAGGAAGTAAATTGCCACTTTTAAATTAATTAAATTTAATTAAATAAAGAGCTGACTCAATAAACCAAAAAGTTCTTCCATACATTACCTATGTTGAAGTAAGACACATACACCATGGCACACTAGATACCCTGCTGGTTTGTAGGACTAACAATTGTTTAAAGAGTACTCTTCTGTCAGTGTTGTAGCACAGGTTTACAAAATACCAATCATAGTTAAGTAGCACCAGTCATGAATCAATCTTCCTGGCTTAACAAATGTCCAAAATGTTTACTGTCACTCTGGATATATTTTCACTATTTGAAAGTATTTGCAATGGAATCTGGCACACTGAGCACTGCAGAAAATATAACATGGTTATTGATGGCAATTTCATGTAAATCGTTATGAAATCAGATTTATTAAAATTGCACATACTGAAAAGATTATAATGATTATAGAAAAATCTTAATCTGTTTGTGTTAATTTTTTTAAGTAGCATTTAGCAATCCAGTGATCTGTACTATTTTAATAAAAAATATTTCTAAGTCTACATTTAAAAATACTAGAACTTTCCATATATTGAAAATAATGGAGATTATTTCTATATGAAATATAATTTATTTTAAGACAAATGGGAAAGTATATGGAAATATGCTTCTTCCTTCATCGCATCATCACTTGGTCTTTGATATTCATTTTTGTCACTTAAATCTCTACAGGCTAAAAGGCAATCTAAGCTCTTTTCTCACTTTCCCTTGAAGGTTTTTTTTGTGAACATCCACAGAATCACTACAGCCTAGTGTACATGATTTGGTTAGCTGATTCATATAGGTTTCCACCTAACCTATTGAACTAACTTAAGATACTAGTCTTTTTTTTTTTATTTTTAATGTGTATATTCTTGAGGCAATGACTTTTTAAATTTATTTTCTAGGCCTTCTCCCAAGTCTTAATCGTATCATATCAAAGAAAAAGGATGAGACTGTTTTATTCACCAGAGGTTTTCTCAATAGAGACTTAGTCATTTATGATCCCATTATTGATCAACCTGGCTAAATTGCATAGTGCCAAAACCTAAAGAAAAGGTACCTAGATTTATATGATATTTGATAGTTTACAAAGCATCTTCACAAATGTCATTTTATTGGATCATCACAAAAACCTTTGAGGTGGGAAGGGCAGATATGGTCACCATTTTATAAATGAGTAGAATAAAATCATGGCTGATGCAATGGCAGATATGAAACTGGAAGCCAATTCTCAAATCCTTCTCTCTAGTCTTCTTTTCCCTAATACACATAGCTCCTATTATATGTGGGGAACTGTGTAAATATCTCTCATGTCTTACTTGGATATGTTTATATATTCCAGTACCAAGATATGAGGATTCTTGATGTTACTCAAATAAATTGGTAAATAAAGATTTTATGTCTTCTGAAGTTGGTGATATATAAGGAATGAAAACTCATTCATCTTTCCCCAATATAATTAATGTTTCAAACAGCAAAACTAATGAGAAAATTTATTTTCAAACTATAAATATGTAGTATAAGGTCTTGTTCTCTAAGTTCCAGTTTAGCATTTACTTTTGATACAATAAATCAATGTTATAAACGCATCACATTACTGAGAAAATATATCCAGCGAGTAATTTCAGTGAAAAAAATATTTCCATGTAACTTTAGTTTTTGATTGTTTAAACATTTAAACACTATACACAAATATATTACATATGTTACTCATTCCTGACACCTTATCATGAAAGTTGGGTGTTAATATTAAGGGGAAAAATGATAAATAAGTGTAAATATTGTCAAAAAAGTGCAGACTGAACACAAATGGGAAATCACCGGCGAAGCATTGCACAGCTTGTTCATTCAAGGAGCAGTCAGGAATCATGTATAATGCAGCAGAGCATCAGTGAACAACAGCCCCATGAAGATCACCTCAGCCAGAATTGGACAAGGTTCAGAAAATTCCACCTGGTGAACAAAAAACCAATGGTTTCCAGTTATCATGGAAATCCAGACAGGTCTTAGTTGAAGCCAAGTGTTCATATTTAAATCCGAGACCAAGGAAGAAATAGCCACAAAAAGAGAATAAAAGGGAAAAAAAATAGTTCCATTTGGCTCTCCTTCCACTAACTCAATGAGAGTTTATCAGGCCAAAGGGATGGAGAAGTGCACAATTATCCAGTAAATTAGTTTTGATCAAGAGAGTCAATCTGGATAATTGAGGCCTTGTGATTCACTTCCACTTGAATCATCCTGAGCACATTCAATGTAATATGTAATTATGCAACTCTCTGCTTCAACTCCTCGTCATGGATTCATTGCTAAATGCGCATTGGGGTTGTGAGATTATATTAATATAAGATGATTATAGACATCCTCAAAGCTAACTTCTTTTGTGATCTTTTTTTTTTTTCTTTCCCAGCTTACGGTTTCACACCATGTCTTGTCTGCCCCTATATTAAGGTAAAAACTCAAATGTTAATCAAAAACTTAAAATTGCATTAAACTAGTCTTCTCCCTACCAAAATATATCCAGATTGATTTTACATTGCTTTGATGTATCTAATTAGTTATATTTCAAATATAGAAATAAAAAAAATTTTAGTTCAATAGACATCACAGACCCCTCAAAAAGTGAGTTCAAAAATGATTTATCAACCTTGTACATATCTACCCTTTATCACATTTACTCAGCATTTTCTTAAAAATTTCCCCAAAATAGCTTAGCATTTTTCCTCAGGAAAAGAAGCAGCAGAGCGAGGGGGAAATAAAAGTCTGGTCTATTCATTTGGGATGAGTCAGAAGTCAACACTCCACAATAAAGATGACTTTATGCTATTTCTCAGTGGAAAGAAGCATTCAGAAGATATCCCAATGAGACTCTGTCTCTGTAGATTTCACTACAACACTGAAAATTTTATTATTCCTTCAGGCTTCCTCCTGTATACAGTATTAAATACCTCAAAACTTGGACTTGAACCATTTAATTATGAAGGTCAGAAAATATTAGTTTTCATTATTATTATTATTGGAATAGATTCTCTGAGGCTGTGATAAAGTTTTTTGAGAAGAACTTTAATTAACTTTATTGTATCAACGGCTTGTATTTAATTCATTTTCGTGTTATAGTTCAACAAACATTGAGCACATAACATGAATTTGGCCCAGTAATATATGTGTTGGAAATGTAAAAATGAATACGATCTGGTCCCTAACTTCAAGGACCCCAAACGCAACGAAACACACACACACACACACACACATCTTTTCAATACAGTGAATGGGGTTTGTACAAGATTCCATCAGAGAACATAAAAGGGGAAATGTTCCAGTTTGAGCTAGGGATAGTGAGAGACCACAGAGTTCAGGAAGTCTCCCTAGAATAGACAAAGCCTGAGATTTGTTTCAAAGCACAAGTCAATATTCTCCAGCAAACATAAGTGCAAGTTTGGCCTCTCCTGAACCTGAGAGTGAAAGCCCCTCAAATTGTGTGCCCCTCCCTTACCTATCCTACTTTAGAGGCTCACAAAGAAGAAGACACTTGACATAATCTTCTTGGGTCATTGGATTAAAATAGATTTCATAGAATATTATTCATAATAATTCTCAAATGCACATTCCTGAATGACTTGTTTTATGTGTGATATGGTAGTTATGTTCACTGGAAAATATCATGATCTTAAATAAATATGCATGCCAGGGGCCCTGTTCCCAATCAGATCTATAGGGGCCCAATTATTCACCTGATTGTTAAAAAGAGAGAGAGAGAGAGAAGAGAGAGAGAGAGAGAGAGAGAGAGAGAGAGAGAGAGAGAGAGAGACATGCACATGGTATTTTCTATTCTCACACATAGAATTTCTAAAATCTCAAAACTGGTAATTCCTAGGGATACTGTCTAACTTACCATCCAAACAAGGACACTTTTGAGAATGAAAGGCAGCACTATTGATCATTTTGCCACAATAGACATAAACCAAGACTGTTCCAGGCAGACCAGGATGCAGGGCTACCCTAATTACTCCCATAGTTCTCATCAACTAGAGAATTATTCGAAACTCAGCAGCATCTTTTAAAACAAAGGAAGCTTCCTCACCGAAATCACCACTATTGGAAGCTGAAAACCAAGCTGCAATGTTCTTTTGCCTTGGCCTCAAACAGCATGGATTCTCAGTAAGGTTGGTCTATGTACTATTTCCCCAGACAAGGGGGTCGTGACCCCACAAACTTGGATATATTTTGATTGTCCCTCCTCAACCAATCATGAGAATCAATAAATGGTAGTCTGGGGGAATTAACCTCACTTGAACAGATATGTCTGAGTAGGTCACATAAGACCACGCTGTGGAGGGCTGCTTTTGCTCAGCCTGTTGGAGAATATTGACTCTGAGCTACTCACTTCCTTCAGCACAAATTTTTCTTTCATTTGTCACTCTGACCCATCTCAGCTGGGTCATTTTCTTTAAAGGTGTTCTAGTCAAAAGGAAACTCTTGTTGCTTATAAAAGAAAGAAAACAAAGGAGAGGGGGAAAAATAAACCCAAAACTAAAAATGGATTATTTGAAGTGTCTCTTCCTTCAGTATCTTGAGATATTTAAAGGGCAAAGTGGGGTCAAAGATGAGTACAAAGTAAATAAAAGAAGCAATTTAAATTGTACTTTTAGCCTACTTCTTGCTACTCCTCTCTTTTTTTACCCATTGACTACCTCTTTGATATCAGTCTTCACTCTTCAGTCATTCACTTCCTCCTGATAACAAGGCAACTCCAGCTGATACAGAGAGGTCCAATATTGACTATGAGATATTTTCTTTCTTTCTTTTCAGGGAAACGTGGAAGTAATTTACCCAAAGGTCATTATAAGTCATTAGGTTTTCTCTACCACCTCCCAAAGCCCCCACTGAGTTGGTCTTAACCTGTGGTTGAATTATTGCTTGCAGGACACTATGTTTCACTTTAATTATTCAGAATTAATTCAGAATCTCAGATTTTTCACATACTGGGGAAATAAGAATGAATTAGGCATATTTTATGCCATCCAAGGAGTTTCTTAAATCACTTCAGGGTATAAGATATCAAGATAAAGATTCCTATTTTCTGGACTTTCGCCACCACAAAGCAGGAAAATCCCATCACACAATGTGTCAGCTAGATATGACATTGGGAGTTTAATAATTCTCAACATTGCACTAGGGACACAATTCACCAGAGGCCAGACTATCGAAGCATAATCCCCAATTGCTGCGCCAAATATCATCAGACACCATGATATCTCTCTGAAAATCATCTATGCCTACAAGTTCTTATGCCAGTCATCTCATTGCTACAATATTTATGTCATTTATAATAATAGTGCACCATTAACTGATTGTTTAGAAGGCCCCTAGTAAAAAGTATTTTCTCTTCCTAAAAATCTGTTATAGAAAGTGACCCTGGAGCTAAATCAATTGTGCTTAAATAATATTTTTTATTATTTTGTTTTAGTTTATATTATGTTGTGCTTATTTTTTAGATGAGTGATATGTTCACAAGCTCCCAAAATCAAAAGAAAATAAAAATATATACAATAAGAAGATTCCTCCCACCTTACCTCCTCATCTAATTCTCATCCCTTCCAATATACACAGCAACCACTGTTATTTGTTTTGTATCTACCCTTCATTGTCTTATGCTTATGCAAGCTATGCAAAGACATATTCTTAATTCTTCACTCTTTTTAAACTTAAAAGTTAGCAGAAATTATAGCTTTTTTTACTTTGAGGGTTCATTAATTGGTTCTATAATTTTTCTCTTTTCAAATCCATTAATCTCTGATTTTTATCTTTATTTATTCTTTTTAAGTTTTCCAAGATTATTTTGCTATCCTCTTTTTTCCTTTCTGAGGTGAAGGCTAGACTATAAACTAATCACCAAATTCTGCTGCCTCTTCTTTCTGCATACCAAACTCAACTCTGTACTTCCCAGCCTCTCTTGCGGTTAGCAGTGCCCACAGGAGTAACCAAGCCAGTGGAATATGAAGGAGAGTGATGAGCTCTTTCTCTGAGCTAGGCTTTTAAAAAGAGTTTGCACCTCCTTTGTGGTCCTTTCCTATTTTCTGGCTGCTGGCAGGTGATAATAAAGCCCTAGGATATGATAGAAGCCCAAGATCAAAAGAGCCTGGATGCCTGAATTACTGTTTAGAAGAGCCCTCAGTGACCTATAACATCTACCAGGATCTATTGCACGAGCAAGATATAAACCTTGTTATTTGATTCATTTTACATTTTGTGCATATGTTAGTGTATACATTATGTTTAGCCCTTCTGATATAAAGTATAGCATTTTTGCCAGATTGGTTGCCACTATAACTAATTTATAATTTATGCATATGCATACGGCTGTATTTTTTTAGATATTAATGGTATCTATTTGCTCTCCATGAACAATGATAAAAGTAGCATTTTTATTCACACAATATTTTTCAATAATATTATCTATTAATATTTCATATTTTCCTTTGGATAGGACATATGCTTTATTCTTCTCTTACCAGAAATTAGTCAATGGAAGAAGCCCATTTTTTCATATATTATAATAATATCTCTAAAACTGAGATATGTCTTACAATCAAAGATATGTTACAACTAGAACTGGAGGTATGGGTTTTTTTGTACTCAGTGGTAGATCTTTCCTCCTCTGTTATAACCACTGAGACTTACATTCTATACCATCACCCCTCTAATCCACGTAATTGTTTTAATCTTTGCTCTACAATAAGACATATTCAGTCTTTGGCTGAAGTTCCTCCAGTTTATTCTCATGACCTACCAGGCAGTTCTGCAGCTAATCCCTCCTCTGTCTCCACAGAGACAAACTGCTCACCTGCTTGCCTTCTCAGAGACAAACTGAATCTGAAAAGGCTTGTGTCTCTAGCCTAGCTCACCCTACTTTTAGCAACATTATTAAAGCAAAGGGTAAATCTTTTGCCATTTCAGAAATTATCTATTTGCTTCTATTTTCTGAAATCTGCTTTCCCTGGCTCTTCTCATGCCTGTGTTTCTTCCCTTTACTTCCTCCTTCATGGCTTCCACCAGATCTCAGAAGGTCTTGGTAGCTCTTACATACATTTTGGAGTATATGTATTAGATCTGTCTCCCGGTCCAATTGAAAAGGATATTTGTAGGACTTTTGTTTCTTGGTTTTCCATTCTCTTCATTGCTATTTCTATGATTTGCAAGAGGATAAGAGCATAAGTGTCAAAATGCTGACTCCTGCAGTGATGTTCACACGTAAAGTCTACTTTATTTATTTCAGGGCAGTTTCCATCTACAGATGTAATAATACAGATGTAAAAGAAAATAGAGCTTTATGATTTAGAAGTAAACTGAATTCACGTGATACAACAAATGTGTTTTTGGAGCAGCAATTTATATCTGATCAATCTTAAATCTTCATGTATTAAAAGACAACTCTATGGGATATGGGTATCTGGCACTTGATGCAACATTTGGAAATAAGAATAGTTGGTTGTTTTCCTTGGAATTATTTAGTGCTTAAGTAAGCAAATCCAAGATACTGCTACTTAAAAATTATTTTTTTTAAAAATTACATGCATTTTTTTCAAATGCTAAATAAATCTATAAATTGAAATGATATCTTAGTTGTGGAAAAAGAGGGTACATACCTGTTTTTACTAATTTCTTTCTTTAATCCATCAGTTAATACCTAAAACAATACATTTGTAGCTAATTTCAAGGAGATTATCTATACATTTGCTTCTTTAAATTGCTAATACTCAACTCGAGATATTCTGAGAAAGAATCTACCAATTTCTCTATTAAATATGGATCAATATCATTCAAGGTTAAAAGCATAACAGTCAATGCAAAAATAAAATCCTTAGAAACTCCTCAAAGCATTAATCTTTCCATCATTTAATTTTTTTCCTTGGAAATGGTCCATGAACAGTAAAATTAAAACAAATTTGAGAGAACCTGAGTGAAAAACTTAGTTTTATACAATTCTATGTTCAAAGAATTATGTTGCCTAATAGAATGTATTAATAGAAATATTGGCTCATTCTTTAAATCCATGATCTAAACTATTAAAATGCTCCTTGGCTTTATGCTTTCATAATTTACTGCCATTACTTAAATATGTAATATTTATATTAGTAATATAATGAAGATTCTAAGAAAAATTCCTAATATTCTCAAAAACATATTAAAATAAATATAATGGTGTGTGGGTGTTTCTTCTCAGAAACTGGTTTTTGTTGTTTTGGCAGAAAAATGCAGCTACTTGACCAAAGAATAGTTCTCATTCCAAGAGAGCACACATCTTCAAGAGGGTGCATAAAAATTAGCAATGAAAGAAGGCCCACCTACGCAGCCAGGAGAATTTGTAAAATCTATTCATGGATGATAAATGTCACATTCAAACTCACTGAATATTCTGCACTACTTCCAGCCCAGGGATTATAAATGAATGGCTTGAGTGATACCAATCCCCCTTTTCATGGCCATGCCAGACGTTGCTAACTGATGGCAGCAATCCTTCTTCTGCGTTTGAATGCATCCTCAGAACCTTTGCAACATAGCATGGCAAGTTGCCACCTCCAAGTGATCAGAGTGGAGCTCACTTGGAACCCATTTCCCAATCCCATCCAGTGTAGCACCATCTGTGTTTTTCTGAAACTAGGTCATACCCTTCTATCTTTCGCAAGACATATTTTAGAGCCTCATAAGACTTATCTAGGTGTAAAATTTTAAAATAGATAATAAGCTCTTGAATACATCACTCTTTGAACTCCAAATTCTGAGTTGATTTCAGTTCATCACATAACAGCCAGGTGCAGGACAGACTGTAGGGCACAGGTGTCTTAGAGTTCTACCAGGAGTTTAGATAGGGTCTAGGGACCTTGCAAGGCAGTAGATGGGAAGAGAAGAACCTCCATTTAAATCACATCTATCAGTTTCAATTTCAAGGTGTCTTTGGATTATTATAGCCTGGAACTATCCCTGCTGGAGTGGCTCTGTGACTGGAAGAGCTCTTCTTGGGAAACTTGACATCCAGGACCACTGTGGAGCCATGAAGAGAAGAAAATGTGCACTGGTGATGAAGTAGAAAAAATCTTTGCTTAGCATGTTTGGATTCAGACCCTTCTGCGGCTACATGTATATTTCAATAACTTACCTAACTTTTCTCACTTTGGGTCTTCTCATCTGTACATGGTGATAAAATCTTTCTCGAAACCTTTGTATGGGTTTTAATTGAAATGATACACATCAAAATGTCTGACAAATAGAAACCCTCAACACATCTTACTTTTCTCTCATCTTTTCCATATGAAACACTGATTTAAGAGTGAGGAGGAATCACAAATTTTCACTGTATTTCCATTCAGGAATTTCCAATCCGGTCTTCTTCTTTTTTTTTTTTTTAACTTTTTCTCCTGCTCTATCTCCTGGCCTTCTTCAAAATGTCTGAACTTGTGACCTAATGACATAAGATATAATCTTGGTATAATACTGGCAAATAATAATAACCAGTACCTTTTGAACACTTACTACTTGCCACAAAAAAATGTATTTAATCTTTACAGCAACCTTAAAAGTAAAATGAAATTATTATCTTCATGTTACAAACAAGAAAAATAAGAGGACGGAAAGGAGAAATACATTTTCAACCATCACAGGACTTGTAAGTGGCAAAGCCATGATTTGAATCCAGAAAGTCTGTCTCCTCAACCTTAATCACCATAATTCTTAATTATTACACATAGCCAGCTTTGTTCCTTATTTCCCAAACTAAAAATCTTTCATTTCATTGTTTCTATAAATGCCCTGAGTTTCTTTGGAGAAATAATTAAGGAAGTGAAAAATTTGTAGTCTTTGTAAAGGAATGGGGTCCCCCAATGACTATGACTACTAGTTATTGGAGGTCACTATACTATTACTTCTATTACTATTACTGTTATTCTCATCTATACATTAAATATACTTCTATTACTGCTACTCTATTGCTACTATTAATATTCTATCATTTCTATTGCTATTGCTGCTACTCTCATTTATATATTGGAATACAACCAAGGCTCTGGAATAAAATGTATCACCAGAAACCAGGGGCTTTTCTACCCCCAGAACCAAGACAGGTGTTGTAGAGGGCAAGAAGTTTGAGAGCACCTCAGAATTGTTCATTTGATGGCTCTGATCAAAAAGTCAGGGAATAAAGAATGCTGGCAAGGATATGGAGAAAGGGGAACCCTTGTACACTGTTAGTGGGGATGTAAATTAGTGCAATCACTAAGGAGAATAGTATGGAGGTTCCCCAAAAACTGAAAATAAAAATCTCATATGACCAAACAATCCCACTGCTGGGTAAGTACCCAGAAGAAAGGAATTCAGTATATTGAAAATATATCTGCACCTCCATGTTTATTGCAGCACTAGTCACAACAGCCAAAATTTGGAATCAACTTAAGTGTCTGTCAATGGATGAATGGATAAAGAAATTCTGGTACATATAGACAATGAAATATTATATAGCCACAAAAATAATGAAATCCTGACATTTCAGCAACATGGGTGGAAATGGTGAACGTTATGTTAAGTGAAATAAGCCAAGCAGAGAAAGACAAATCTCACATGTCCTCATTCATATATGGGAGCTAAATATTAAAAATAATTGATCTCATGGAGATAGAGAGTAGAATGATGGTTACCAGAGGCTAGGAAGGGTAGTGGGGAGTGGGAGTAAAGTGGAGATGGTTAAGGGGTACAAAATATAGTTATATAGTTAGATAAAATGGACAATATTTGATAGCATAACAAAGTGACTATAATTAAAACATCACATGTACCCTATAAGGATACAACTATTATATACCTATAATAATTAAAAATAAAAGAAATTATAAAATGAATTATTCATTTGACTTTCTCTCTAGTGACTAATAATATACATTTGGAAATAGAAAAAGAGGAAAATACTTGATCATAAAAATCTACTTTTCTATATTTGGATCAAAAATTGAGAAGCCTCGCACTTGTAAAAATGAACTCTTTGTCATAGTTTAGTTGCTTAAAGGTCGCTATTTCTACATTCTCTACAATTCTCTACAATGGTGCTGGGAAAACTGGATAGCCACATGTAGAAGACTGAAACAGGACCCACACCTTTCACCTCTTACAAAAATCAACTCATGCTGGGTAACAGACTTGAACCCTAGGTGCGAAACTATTAGAATTCTAGAAGAAAACGTTGGAAATACCCTTCTAGACATTGGCCTAGGCAAAGAATTTATGAAGAAGACCCCAAAGGCAATCACAGCAGCAACAAAAATAAGTAAATGGGACCTGATCAAATTAAAAAGCTTCTGCACAACCGAAGAAACTGTCAAGAGAGCAAACAGACAACCCACAGAATGGGAGAAAATTTTCGCAAGCTACACATCTGACAAAGGGCTAATAACTAGAATCTATTTAGAACTCAGGAAAATTGGCAAGGAAAAATCAAACAACCCTATCAAAATGGACATAGGACATGAACAGAAATTTTTCAAAAGAAGACAGAATAATGGCCAACAAACATATGAAAAAATGCTCAACATCTCTAATCATCAGCGAAATGCAAATCAAAACTGCAATGAGATATCACTTATCTCCAGTAAGAATGGCCTTTATCAAAAAGTCCCCAAACCATAAATGTTGACATGGATGCGGAGAGATAGGAACAATCCTACACTGTTGGTGGGACTGCAAACTAGTTCAGCCT
>VBSM01003039.1:8989690-9041895 GCA_008086735.1 Cheirogaleus medius | reverse complement strand
AAAAAAAAAAAAAAATCCTGCATCAACAACTCTGGAAATAATGAAGGACCTTGTTTCTCATTTTGACTTCTTTCATTCTTTTCATGGAACACTTAACTCAATTAAAGTTGTTGACATGCCACAGTCCAATTTTTAATGTCAAAATGCAGCACTTGACCTCTTTTACTCCAGGGTGTTCTTTTATTAATCACGTTTATATGGTGTATGTTGGCTCAAGCCTCAGAATGACAGGCCCCTCATGATTGACTGTTAATTGATTGATTTTACCAGAAACATCTCCTTAATACTGCGGAATGTTGAAACAAATATTGGTATTTAATGTTTTGAAACTCATTTAATGCTGTGCTCATTAAAAAATAAATAATATTGGGCAGCTTTTATTAAATTGTCACTCATTGGATATGAAATTAATAAATGAAAGAGATGAAGGTTACTGGATACCTCTGTCTGACAACTGTCCTGTCTGATTTGAGAGCTCCAGGACAACATTGTTTCCCACGAAAGTGAGTCTCAAATTGGTCCTTCCGGTCACTAGAGCAGAGCCCCAAAGAGGCAGCAGACCATCAGTAAGTAGTACCATGATAAAATTCCCAGTTCAATTTCATTTTAAATATCTTCAAAGAATTTGCACGTGTTTTATTTTTTTTAAAAGGTACGCATTCAGTATGGTATATCCAAGAGGGTTATTACAATTTTTCCATCTACAAAGACATTAGCACACCATGAATGCAGATTGACCTTTTGCCCCATACCAATTTGCTCATCTTCTCACCAGGACAGCAAGTCAATTGCACAAGTCCCCTGATGGGAAGAGCAGACTTTAGCGTGTCTGATATATGCTGTTTAAGTTATAGGTTGTAGAGCTCCGAGAAAAAGCTGGAAAATGGAGTTTAAGCTATAGAAAAGATAAAAAGAAGGATCACTGTCATAGCCCAATTGACTTTGTAAATAATGCTGGGCTCCCTGCAGGGGGGATTTATTGTAACCACTGAATTTACATTTAAAAAATCTGTGGAATTTGCTTGCTTGTGAAGCTTTTAACCTGAAACATGAATCCTACCCAATTATAACATGTGAAAAACTGGTTGTTAGCTAAACAGTAGATCTCATTACACAGGACATGATACTTTATCTTTGTATTACTATCATTGTTTTCACTAACTTTGTCTGATTTAAAAAAAATGCTTTTTTATTTTTTTAGGCAAAAACCTAATCTTCCTGATATAGGCACTCATTGTTTCTACATAATATTGCCGATATGTGTGAAAATTAAAAAAAAAATCCATGGTAGGCAACCAAAACATCTTTTTTTCCAGATAATATGTTTCTATTACCTTACTTCAACTGGATTAAAAAACAAAAATAGCTCAATATCTCCTTTATTTCAGACCTAGTTTATATGATTATTGTCATATAGGTAAAATGTATTATATGAGAGATTGTTTTTGTACAAAGAAGAGCATTCTAACAAATTTTACAGCAAAATCTCACTTTCACTTTTTAAGAGGAAGATCAAGATCAATGTCATGATGTCAAAAAAATGATTTTTATGAATATATTGAGGACTTGCCAAAAATATTATGAGAACTAAAAAGAAACTTATGGGCGTATCAAACATATTCCAGGAATAAATTCAGATATGAGGGGGAAATAAATTTATTTCACAGAAGGTAAAGAAAAATCTTAGTAGATGCCACCCACAGAAGGAATCTATTCTATTCCAAGGATGACATATAAAAACATATAGAGAAAGACTTTTTTAGTCCCTACCTTTGACAAACTCTGAAGCTAGTAGGAAAGATAAAATATACAACTTTAAATTAAAAAAAAAAACTTGGAAAAGAAAGATATTCAGAGTGAGAGAAATAGTATGATAAAAAAGCATAACATTGTCTTTATTAGAAAAATATAAATTGAATAAAAGCCTGCTGCTGTGGATGGATTTTCTTGTAGAAGGTATCATAAAAGTGATAATCATGATTTGAACTTTCAAGAAAATAGAATTTCAATTGGGACACCAAAGAGGCAAAATACTCAGGCAAAAATGAGAGCAAAAATTGCTAGAGGAGGAATGAGAATGGATTTACAATCATAATAATAATAATATAGGTAAAAGTCCTTAGTATATTTTAAAAGCTTATATGAAGGTGAAAGTTTATGATTATTGAATTATGACTGATTATGGCAAAGGAGAGCAATATTGAGTTGAGAAGAGCATCTGAACTGAGCAGCAGTAGATGGATTTGAAGAGGTAAGTTAGGACCACTCACATAAACAAAGAGATAAATTTGATCTTAAATTTTCATAAAGCATTAGGAAGCTTTTGTAGATCCTTAAGTAGGGAGGAAAATCATAAGAGAAATGCTTTATTTAGATTCATCTATCAGCTGAGTTCAAGATGGATTATAGTGAGAACGCCTTGGAGGCAGGGAGATCAGCTATGATGCTGGGTCAGCAGTCTTTGAAATTATAAGAATCTGGAATATCTTGGGTCAGTTCAACTTTTATTAAGCACCAAGTGTGTTCTGGGCACTTCCCTGGGCTCCAGAAGTGGAAGAATGGCAGGGACTCTGCTATTGAGGATTTTACAGAATGTTGAACCTCATTTTCCTGCAAGCTGGCAGTGAGAGTGCTGTGAATCTGGAACTATGGAGATAGGAGAAGAGGCATGCAGCCCTGCCAAAGTGGGAAAAGGAAGGTCACTTGAGCAGGTATGCTTCGAACTTAGTCAGGAAGGTTGAGTGAACGTTATTAATGGCAGGAGAGAGGGGTCAGTCTGGAGAAGGAAGACTGCAGGATATAGTACAGAGGACAAGGACAGTCCCCTGGGTCATATTTTGCAGCTTGGTATTGGTTTTGTAGATGAAAGAATACCATTCTAATTATAAGAGCAATATGGCCAGATTTGTGTTTTAGAAGGATCAGTCAAGGCATCAATTAGGACACGTTGAGAATGGAAAGAAGGAACCTAGTTAGGATTCTGTTATTTTAGCCCTGATGAGAAAAGAGCATTAGACTTATGCAGCAATGGTAGTGACGGAAAAATAAGGAAAGATTCTAGAAATATTTGAGAAAGAAAATGGAAAGGTTTTATTCGGTTGTGGATTGATTGGATAGGAAAAGTGGAGAACAAATAATCCAGGATGATAGCTGACATTCTGTCTTCATCAGCCAGCTCAATGGGTGGTATGGCAGTAATTTCCATTCTGAATTCAAGAAGATGATTCAAGAGAAGGAAGGACAGTGGATTCAGTTTTTAATATGGTTAATCTGAGGCACCTGTGAAACACAAATAGCTAGGTAGAGCAGGCTGTATAAATCTGCATATCGTTGGTACAGTCAAGATAAGATACATGAGTTTGGGAATTGTTAGAAGTTAGGCAACTATATAAAATGATGAGTAAGGTGAGATATCTAAAGAAAAGAAAGTAACCTGAGAAAGGCAGAAGATAAAATTCTGGGAACAACAGCAGCTAAGGGATTAGAGGAAGAAGAGAAAGTTGAGGAAGGAGACAGAGAAGAAACTGGCAAAGTTATAGAATGAAAACTGGTAGGAAGTGATAAGATAGAAGCCAAAGAAGTGGGGAACCTCTAGGAGACTAACAAAGAGAAGCCTTGCTGCACAAGATTAACAGAGAACAGTGACTAACATGATTCACAAATGGTATGGAAAAATAGAATTCTAATTCCTCATAAGGACTTGAGTCCAGGGAACTGGGACAAATATGCTAACACTGATAGAAAAAGCATTTGAGGTAGATAAGCCAGAGAGACACCTGCGGGTGTGAGTTTTTTGCCGATACTCATTTGTTGGCCTGTCAATAGATGTGAGTCTACAAAATACTGTATAGTTTGTGACTCAATTGCATTAAAACTTAACTCCATCCCTGTGTTCGAGGACTGTTAGGCTCAATCAAGAAACTCTTAACAGCTGGTAGACTTCACAAATCAGAAGGAACAAGACAATTTCCACAAAAGACTGTGATTCTTATAGTTGTTTCCTTTCCTTACTTTATAATGGTATCATTAGTTAGACTTCCAGACACTACATAAAGTAAAACCATTCACTCAAGCTGACATTTATACAGGCTAATCAAATGCCTGTGAGGTATAGCAAATAACTAACCATAGCACCTGAAAGAGGTTGAAAAAAATCATAAAATACACTTAAAATGTATCCTAAAAAGCCAGCAAGAGAGATTTCTCTCAGCATTGAAACAAATTTGGAAAAAGGTAATTATGCAGACAATTCAATATCAACCGAAGTGGTTGTGCTGAAAACCCTCCACCCCTTTACCACCCATGTGTCAGACAACCTAAAGCAAAAGCAAGCTTAAATTGGTGAGAGTTTCAACACGTTCTCCTCCTCCTGTGCTGCCTTGTAAAAACCATTCCGCTATACTTTCTAACAGTTTGCAAAGCTGTGCAGATGAGGATATATTTGACACAGTCATATTAAACGGGACATGGAAGGCAGGAACATACAACACCGTCCACGAGCTACTGAAAGGCAGCATCACCTTTCATTTCAGCATGTTTCAAATGTACAGGAAGGACACATCACTAGTGCATGATTGATTTGGGAACCTCCTGGGTTGTCTTACCTGTCTCGTAAGTTACTCTGAGCATATCCCTGGGGTATCGACCTTCATTCTTAAATCGCAGCTAGATCTAGAGATCCGTAAAACTGTTTAGTTTTATGTATCTGTTGCGATTCACAGGAAGTGAAGCAACACTGAATAATATAAAAAGGAATACCCTCAAATTCAGTGTGAAATTTCCTATGTGGCACAATGTTCTTAAAACAGGAGAATAAAACAACTTCCTTTGGATCTCCTCTATTTCTTTCACGTCTGGCAGTCAGTAAAACCAAACACAAGAAGTGTTAAGCAAACTACACAAACTACTTTAGTCTGCAGAGTTCATGGGCACATGATGTTCAGTCACTTGAAAATAATGCTTTGCACCTCAATCATATCTTTGAGTCAAGGGTCTTGGAGTATTTACAAACACGAATTACCCCTACAAAACTCTGTGAATCTGCCCATGTTTGGGACTGGCAATCTTCAGAGAGATTTAGCTGTAGCATGCCCCACTGCATTGTAAGTCACTTGTGGAGTCAGAAATAAATACCAAGATTTTTTGCTGCCTGTGTTCTGCTCAAAGCATGGTTTGACATTTCTGTCCTCATTTTGAATCACTTGTTCTTCAAATATTAGGAGAAGATGTGACCTCAAGGACAGGAAATTTGTGAAAGCAAAATCCTGAGTCTGAAGGCAAAAAATACAACTATTTAAGGGTGCCCAAACCCTTCCTATTCAAAATACTGCTTTCAGATTAATGTGTTTTCAAATCAAAAATGTAGTTACTTTTTCCTTATTTATGTAGGAAACCCAATTTTTAGTTCCCTCTCTCTCTCTCTCTCTCATTGTCTCCCTCTTACTCTCTTGCACTCACTCTCTCTTACATTTAAAATTTTAAAAAAATATTAATGACTCCTGTGGATATTTCTATTCCAGAAACACATAAAGAAACTTCCAGAAAATAAAATGGCACCTTGATGCCAAAATAAACATCATGAGGTCCATGTGCCAAACCATGTCCCTGGCTTATTCCCAGAATTCTTTAGTTTTTACTGTTCCCATAGGTGGGAAATCCAGGGACAGCTTATTGGGTCCTCTGTTTAAGGGTCTCTCACAGGTTGCAATCAAGATTCAACTGGGAAAGACCTGCTGCCCTGCTCCTTCAGTGGTTGGGAGGATTCAGTACCTCTTAAGCTGTTGAGTGGGATTCAGTTCATTGGTTGATAGACAGAGGCTACCCTCAGTTCCTTGTCATAAGGACCTCTTTGTGTTAGGGTTCTCAACAACAAACAACAAAACAGAAAAATAGGAGATACACAAACACACACACACACACACACACATGCACACACTCATATATAAGAGAGAAATTTGTTTTAAGGGATTGGTTCATAGCAAGTTCAAAATTTGCAGAACAAGCAGGCAGGCTGGAGAGCCAAGGAAGAGTTCATACTGCAGGTCAAGTCTGAAGGCAGTCTGAAGGCAGAATTTCTTCTTCTTCAGGAATATCACTCTTTTCTCTTAAGGCTTTTAACTAACTGGATAAGGCCCACCTAGGTTATAGATGGTGGTCTGCTTTACTCAAAGTCTACTGATTTAAATGTTAATCACATATAATAAATAGTAACAACCAGACTTGTGTTCAACCAAAGTCTAGGTACCATGGCTGCAATAGGCTGAATTTTTTGTCCTTTAAAAATTCATTTCTTGAAATTCTAGACCCCAATGTGCTGGTATTAGGAGGTAAAGTGTGTGGGAGGTTCTTAGATCATATAGGCACAGCCCCCTCATGAATGAGATTCGTGTACTTATAAAAGAGACCCCAGAGAAATCCCTTGCACCTTCTGCCATCTGAGGTTAGAGTGAAATGAGGGCAATGTATGAACCAGGGAGTGGGCCCTCACCAGACATCAAATCTTCCAGAAGTTTGATCTTGGACTTCCTAACCTCCAGAGCTAAGAAATAAATTTCCATTGCTTATAAGCCACTGAGTCTATGGTAGTGTGTTATAGCAACACAAATGGACTAAGACAATGATCTAACCAAGTTGACACATAAAATTAACCATCACACTTTCCAAAATAACAACTTGTTTCTTCAAAGCCTAGAAGCCAAGAAGTCAATAAAGAATCTCTTGTTAAATTGGAAGTCATGGTCTTTGTAACCTAATCACAGAAATTTTGTCATATTCTATTGGTTAGAAGCAAGTCACTAGGTCCAACCCACACCAAATGGGAGGAGATTATATAAAGGCATGAATACTAGAATACAGAGATGATTATAGACCACCTTAAAAGTCTGCCTATCACATTGACCCAATTTTAAAACTTTTATTCATAAACTTTCTGTTAATAACATTTATATTATAAAAAAATTAATGTTTGTTTAAAATTTAGAAAATATAGAAAGCTACAAAAATTCCACAATTTACAGAAACTCTTTTAATATTTTTTCTTTATTGTTTTTTCAGGGAGTTGAGATTATACTATAAATATAACATGAATCATAGACTTTATCATCACTGAGCAGTGGTTTTTGATCTTCAAATATAATCTGTTACAGGCAAACTCTTTGCATATTATTAAACAGAGGCAGGTTAATAGTGAAATATTAGAAAGACATAAAAATTGAGAGACAATGTTGCCCAGTGGTTTTCAGACTTTTTAAATTGTGACAAATATACAAAACATTATGTTTGTCACTTTAATTCTTCAAAAGCATATAATTCAGTGGTATTAAATACATTTATAATGTGGTGCAACCATCACTACTATATACCCACAGCTCTCATCACTCCCAGCAAAAACTTTGTACTGATTAAAAAATAAATTCTCCCCTCCCTCCCCCAGGCCCTATTCTCTGTGTCTATATGAATTCAACTATTCTAGTACCTCATATAAGTGGAATCATACAATATTTCCATGTCTGACTTATTTCACTAAGCATAATATTGTCAAGTCCATCCTTTTGTATGATTGACATTTGTAACATTTATCAAAATTTCATTGTTTTTATGACTTATAATACTCTATTGTGTAAATGTACCACATTTTGTTTATCCATTCATCTGTTTAAAAGCACTTGATGGTTTCCATATTTGGCTGGTGTAAATAATGCTGCTATAAAAAGGATATACAAATATCTGTTCAAATCTCTGCTTCCAGTTCTTTTGGATGTATACCTATGTTTGGAATTCCTGGATCATATGGTAGTTCTACATTTAATCTTAGAGAAACTACCAAACTGTTTTCCATAGCATGCCCAGACTTTTGAATTTCATGAAATAAACACATAAGTACAACACACATACATACACATACACAATTATAATCAGCATAAGATTGTTCTTAATGTTGCCAACCAAAGAATTAAACAATTTAAAAATATGTGGATATAAATAAAACTCTTCTCTTCTATTACCATATAAAACAAAGAGTTATCACCAAAAAGGGAGAATAAAATAATCTCCAAATAAAGTATCGTAGTTCAAACTTTTACTTTATTGTCCTCTTATACATTTTTAAAAATTGTATTATTTTCTATTTTTTTATTTTGCTTTAGATCATTAAAAATTTTATTAGGAATAGGCATTAGGCTGTGGGGTGACATCTCTAAACTATTGATCTAATTGAACACAACTCATGTCTTAGATTAGGAAGCAAAGACTAGGAGAGATTATCAGATTTATCAGAAATCACAAGGCTCACTAGAGGAATGGAACCTGTCCCAAACGCTTAGTTGTGTATGTTCCCCCCGCCCCATTTCAACTAAACAGCCAGAGGCATAGAGGGAAAATAACCAACAATGACTTAGCTGACCAGCACTTAAGTGCACATATAGTAGTAACATCCATCGGGTGAGAGAGTATAGGAGGGGATGAGTATATTCACACCTAATGGGTGTGGTGCACACCGTGTGGGGGATGGACATGCTTGAAGCTCTGACTCGGGTGGGGCAAAGGCAATATATATAACCCAAACATTTGTACCCCTGTAATATGCTGAAATAAAAAGAATAAAATAAGTTAAAAAATAAAAAATAACAATAATAATAACATTTGGATGCCCAGGGGATCCTAAAAGTGATTAAATTAATTGAGACTTAGAACCTAGAAATTTCTCCTATTTAATCCTCTAAAGCCTGGCACTCCTTCAATACTTTGCCAAAATACTAAATTTCTGCTCAGTCTCTCTCTGTTGCATTTTTTGCATCATTAGTAACTTCCATCAACACCCTCAGCACGCGTGGCAGTCCCCTGGCCAGGGAAGTGTGGTAGTGGCACTGTCTCTGTCCCTGTGTACTTCTCTCCATCACACAGCCCACTTCTGAGGAAACTGTAGGCAGTTCTAGCCTTTTAAAATCATCAGCTCTTTCACACCTCTTGATTTGTTCTAACGATTCTTGGACCAGAAGTTTCTCCTCAAAGCATCAAAGGTGTGCAAAGTGTAAAATAATTTATTCCCATATTTTTTTGAAGCTGTATTGTTTTCCCAGTAAAAAATTACAGTTATTTGAGTATTTCTCAGCTCCTTACATTTTAGTTGTTAAATTTTTTCCTCTTAAGTCATAAATAACATGTGTTAATAACTGTGAAATTATAGTTAAAATCTGCAAATGCCCACCCCAAGGAACTCCTCAAAATCTCTCTTAATTTAGAAGCCTTCCAAATTAAGTACTCCAGGAGTATACACCAGACCTCCTGAGTAAGAACTTGAGGGAGTGGCCAGAGAACTTGAATATGTTAAAAATTTGCCAAGGGATTTTGATGTACAAGAAGACTTGGAAATCAAAAGTCTAACAAAAGTGATCCAAAAAATGTAAATACAAAAATCTGAAAAAAATGACAGATGCAATTTATTATTAAATTGCTTCTCTTGGCTGGAAATAGAATAAAATATGCCCCTGCAATTCTGAATGTGTACATAAATGGATTAAATTGGTTAATGACTTTATCTGATATGCCACCTTTGCAGAGTTTCCCATTGAGTGATTGATGGCTGAGCAGAACAGAAATCCTGAGGGGAAAATAGTGACTTACACAGGCAGCAGAAAGTGAGACCTTTGATTAACTGTTTAAAGTCATTTATAAAAGGGAAAAAAAAAAGCTTGTATATCATGCAGGGCACGTTACTAGAATATACATATATGTAAAAGCACAAGCAATAGAGAGGTGATGCTCCTGAGAAAGGGTAAAATATTGGCCACTGAGGATGGTGGAAAGCCAGTACAATAGCTCATGACTTTGGGGAGACAACTTTTCATGGGTCTTTCATGTTTCTGTCTGTATATCCTCTGAACAGAGGGACTGACAGCTTTTGTTCTGGACTATCTTTTCAAGGATGTTTGGATAGCAAACAGCTTCAAAAGGTGGAGAAAGGGTCTCTATCTGGGGCAGAGAGAAGGTTTGTTTTCTGACCAGGGTAATGAGGATAATATATTTCTCTAGGGCAAAAGTTAGGCAGCTTTGCTTCCTTCCCTTCGTAATATTGGAGTTTTCCTACTCAGGGCTCCTTAGCTGTGACACTTACCAACTGTGTTCAGAGTGTCCACCTGGTCCCCTATGCACCACTCTTGTGAGAGTGCTGGGCAAGGGAGGCTGATACAAACACGAAGCTCACAGTATCAGCTGTGCTATGCTGTGCGTAACAAAGCCCTTTGTCTCCAGTCCAGGAGTCTGTGTCTTCTATGAGAATGTCGCAGGCTCACTTTTTAACTTGAAATTTATGTACCATCTCCAGTCCTTCACGGTTCTTGACACATTCTTGCGTTTCTAAGCTCTGCTTTACATTTATAACTGATAGCATATCTCTATGCCTCTCATGCCATTTCCGGTTTCTGCTGCTGCCTTCCAATAAAGAATTCTTATTCTACCTCCTTTAACACCAGCACTTCTCTGTACAATGTTAGAGAAGAAACTTCAAATGAAATGACTTTACCACTGAGCAAGCTTTTGACTGATCACAGGCATGTCCTGTGGCAGTAACTCTGCAGCAGGAACTGGAAGAAAAACCCTAGCACTTTCCTTTACTGCATAAAAGTGACATGGATGGTGATTCTGGCCTATCATATGGTATCTATGGTCCTCTGCAGAAGGTAGAGAATGTACAGAAATCCCCTATCCCTAGATAGCGGTCATTTAAATGTAAGAGCTTTGACCACCTCTTTGGCAGCAGAAGCAGGTGGCTTTTTAAATTGTAAAGGATATTGTGTAGCTAAGGGCTGGACGGAAGTATTTCAAGCTCAAAATAGGTCCACGTGTGAACTACAGTGTCATGGCAGCTTTGATTCAGAGATCAAGTCCACGAACAATGTTTCCCCTTTAATCTCCACTTCATCACTATAAAAAGCAAAAGAGCAAATATCATTATTTCCATGCTATAGAAACTGATTGGCAAAGTCATAAAGTAATATGCCTGCTGTTATATTAATCATTTGGCTAAGCTGAAATTTCCTCCAATTGACTTCTCTTTCCAATAGTTTGAAAGCTACTAATTTTAATGCTGAAGGAAAAAAAAAGAATATATATGTATAGTATAGCTTTCAAATCTTTAGCCTAGAGACCAGACTTGGAAAATCTGACAGGTGGGAGTTCTACTTGCCAAAGAAAAATAAAGATTATTTTCTCTTCACAATTCTACAGGGCAAATTTTTTCAGAGCTGGAAGTGGAAAATCCATAAAGAATAGATTGATCAAAAGTTAATTTTGATCCCTGGGGGTATCATTTAATTAACAGAACAATTCACCATTCAATCAACAAGTATTTGCAAAGGATCTACAATGAACCCAGCACTGTTAGATGCTGAGTATTCGGCCCTAAATAAGAGACTCAGTGAGGCCAGTCATAATGGCTCAAGCCTGTAATCCCAGCACTTTAAGAGGTGAAGGTGGGAGGATCACTGGAGGCCAGGAGTTCGAGGTTGCAGTGAGTTATGACCATGCCACTGCACACTAGCCTGGGCAATGGAGTGAGACCTGTCTCTCAAAAAAAAGAAAAGAAAACCAAAACAAAAGACACACAGTTATTACAATCTGGAGCACCTGATAGAGAGATGGTAAAGGTTTACTGCAGAAGAAGTTAACCAGATACATGATGGATATACAGAACATCTTCAAATAGGAGGAAATAGCTGTTTTCAAAAGTTATAAGCCTGAGAATCCAAAGAGATGACAGTGTTGGTTTTGACGATGATGAAGAAATTTGACTTCAACAAATTTTTAGCTTGACAGTGAAGTCTTGGATGTGTATCATGCATATATAAAAATTGATTTTTGATACTGCTGCAATATCAGTGATGGAAGGATTTACAAACATGTTTTTTTAAAATAAACAAGGCAGAATATCTCATGCTGATAATTAGCAAATGCCAAAGATTCTAAGCACATCTTATACTACCACATTTAATAAGTATAGTGTGGATAAAAATGTAATTTTGACAGACTCTTAGCATGTTTTAAATATAATATATATATATATATATATATATGAATTGGGCCCCATTTGTTGCCTGGGCCCTCTAGTTGCGTACTCTCTTACCAGAGAGAGGAAGGGCAAAAATAAGTCCAAGCTCATTCCTTCCAACCCTTGTCTAAGGCAGACCCATATGACTTAACCACTTCCCAAAATGTCTCTTCTCTTAATACAGTAGCCCCCCCACACACCCGTGGTTTTGCCTTCCACAGTTTCAGTTACTCTCAGTCAACTGGGATCTGAAAATAGGTAAATGCTGTACAATAAGATGTTTTGAGAGAGAGAGAGAGAGAGAGAAGAAAGACTATGGTCACATAACTTTTATTACAGTATATTGTTGTAATTGTTCCATTTTATTATGAGTGATTGTTAATCTTTTACCATGCCTAATGTATAAATTGAGTTTTATCATAGGAATGTATGTATAGGGAAAACATAGTATATATAGGGTTCAGTTCTATCCATGGTTTCAGGTATCCTCTGGGCATCTTGGAACACATCCCCTGCAGATGAGGGGGAACTACTGTACCACCACAATGAGGATAAAATCTCTACATGAATTTTGTAGAGGATACATTCAAACCATAGCTCCTGCCCAAGACTCTTATTCTGTGGGTCCATAATCACAATTCAGAGATATATAAAGCCTGATCTCAGGGAGAATTCCTAACTATAACCCATCTCTGGGAATTATTGTGAGAAAAGTGAGATTTAAAAGCTGACTTGCATCTTCCTTTTCTTTACCTGTATTCTTCCTTGGGCCCTGGCCACCTCAGCTACCAAACATTCCAAGACATTTTCTCTACATCCTACCATCCTACACTGTGCTAAGGCACCTACCCTTCAGTCAGTGCTCTACCTTCTGAACATACCCATCTTCAGCCTCATTCACATCATATTTGTTATCGTATGAAGCATAAATCATGACTCATTTTTTTGTCCTGACATAAGGCAAGAGAGGCGAAACTAAAACTCTGATACAACTCTCTCATTGGTTAAAGCCTGCCCCAGGGAGATACGAACTCCCAGGTACTTCCACCTCAGGGCTTGCTACATATTCAATTGTGTCTCCCAAAAATGCATATGTTGAAGCCCTAATCCCCAATGTGAAGGTATGTGGAGTTGGGGCACTTAGGAGGAAATTAAGGTCAGATGAGGTCATGAGGATGGAGACCCTATGACTGGAGTAATGCCTTTATAAGAAAAGAGCAGAGAGGGATCCCCACCTTCCCTAACATGTGAGGTCACAGAGAGAAAGCAATCTACAAGCCTGAAAGAAGGCTCTCCCCAGAAATTGACCACGTTAGCACCTTGAGCTGGGACTCCCAGCCTCCAAAATTGCAAGAGAATAAATTTATGTTGTTTCAGCCATCCAGTCCATGGTATTTTTTTTTATAGAAGCCTGAGCTAAGACAGCGCTGCACGTAGCACCGTGGTTCCAGTATGCAAAGGCAGTCATCCAAATGGAGTTGCAGGTATAAGCCATGAGAAGACAGACACAGAAGCCAAGTGATGTGCAAGAAGAAACACTAAAAGGGATCACAGGGAATCTGGGCAGAACACCAGCAGAATCTTCCTATAAGAAGAATAGCAACAGGAACTGTGTAGGGCATGAACGATGCTGAGTGATTACTCAGAACAATGCATTTGTAGTTTGCCCTTTGACGCAGCATGGAGGCAAAGTAGCTATCACCTTTAGTTTAAAGAAACATAGGGGTGGGTGGGCCCCTCTAGTGCAGTGGTAATACATGTCTGAATTGTAATGCAATATAATGATTTTCATAGTTAACACACAAGTTGCACCAGACTTAATGGCATGAGCGTTAACCTAAATGTCAAGGTTTTCAAAGCTTAGTCATGTCAATTCTTACTGCAGTAAGGGGTGGTTTTATCAGAGGCTAGAGACATTCCTCATGTTTAATAAGGGATAGAAATAGATGGACTGAATCTCATTTGCAGTCTAATTCTATTATGGAGAAGATAAAAATGGCCCTGTGCTCAGTGTAGTTTATTTTCCCTTCTAAAATCAATTTATACCCTTCTGCATCCTGTTCTGGCCTCAAACGTGGACCTATTCATCAGAAGGACCCTCTGCCCTTCTGCTTCTAGCTGTTTTCAGCCATTTGGAGGTGCAGATAGGCAACATCAGGGCAGGGGAAGAGCAAGTCAGTACTCAGCCCCCCAGTCCTCTGTCTGCCAAGGTGTCTATGAGTTGGGGCTGTCCCATAAGGAAAAGCACTGTTCATCTAAAGCACTCTCTCCATATAGCCACCCACTTGGGCTTAGAATTAGTCATAGTAAGAACGCTCTTCTTATTTTCCTTGGGATATTTCAATCTCTGTTGATTTCTTTAAACTCTGCCTATACCTTTACAAATTATCTCAAAATATCAAGTGCAAATGTGTGTGCCAACTGATTAATAAAGACCTTCTGATTGACTTTGCCAAGAATCAAAAGAAAAGATTTTCATGGGCTGGACTTACTTGTAACATACCACTAACATGCAGCATCTCTGTAATAATCCTAGAGTAGCCAAAGCAGTAACAAAATCAGTTTTCCATTTTTATGAGATTATCATTATGTATAATATCTCTAATAACTAGAATTATACACTATTCCAAAATATAGTTCCACTAGGAAGACATTTCTGGTCCTCACTGGGTGATGATAGCCATCCCCAAAAGAATCGTGATCTCTAAATTTTCCATAACTATTATTTTCATTCACAAAATACACTGGTTCAAAATACACTGGTTTTTGCCACCAAAACTTATGATACGTATGCACCTTTATCTCTTTAATATTAGTCAAATCCATTATATGGTAAAGTACTTACTGGACTTAAGTCAGGATTCAAAGTCAAAAATATTTTTGAAAGATAGAATTAAGAACATTTATATGTATTTTTTATTACTGTTGGGCTTCCCAGAGCCTATGGTGCATTGTATTAATATCACTGTGCATTTTAAATTTCCACCAGGAGTTACGCTGCTACGCAGATATATTTACAGAACTTTTTGATTGTTTTCATAAAATACCTATTAACATCCCTCTTAAAAATGAAGATTTGGCAGAAGTCTGAGAAATAGAACATGAGTGAGTAATGACTCTCAGTGTACACATCTCAGCCAGTCCCTGGGCTGTCAGCAGTTTAAGGCCAGAGACTGCATCTTTGCCATCACTTTACATGATGTAGTTCTTTCTAGGTAAGGAAAGTCCCCTTGTGATTATCTATTACAGCCTCCACTTATTTACATGTATTTATTCTTAGCATTTGTCACTATCCACAATAGTATTTGTATGTATTTATCTATGTTATTCAATGTCTCCCTAGTAGGCATATGTACGCACCATGCAGGCAGAGATCTTGTCTATTTTGTACACTGTTGTGTCCCCACTAAAGGACTGCCTGTCATTCAGTAAATAATTGAAAGAATGAAGGACTCATATGGAAGATGTGGTCACTATTTTGTCAGTTTGGTACAACTCAACACATGTACATAGAGTGACTCAATCAAACTACGAGACAGTCTATTACTCCCAGAATTAAAATGCTCTGTTTAATGTGTGGAAATATGCAGATTGCACTATTTTATTAATGAAGTTTTGCTTTGTGACTATGACTATATCTACAAACATAAATATTTTAATTATGTATTATATCCACTATACCACATATAATCTTTTTAGAGAAAGCAGAGTAGAGAAAATATCAATAAACTGAATGTATCACTGTTACCATTTCCTCTGTAACCTGTATCATTATATATTGTTCATATATGCCTCATATTACTGGTGAAAAGACTGATTAAAGATGCTATATCAAAGGGTACGATGCTTAGGAACATAGAAGAAATATGTGTTAACATTAGTGTTTGTTTTTAATAAGTCTCTGTTGGGTAATTCTTTGCAAAGAATTCATAGTAACAGTTGGTTATGTTGGATGATGTAGCAGAATTGAGGGATGTTAGGTGTGTTACATAGTGTGCATATTGCAGTATTTCACAGCAAATAGCGGTCCTGGAGGCAAGTAGGTACTGATTCAACTGAGCAACATAGTAAGTCTCACATTTTAGACATCAACCTTCTGGCAAGCCATACTCACCATGAACTGTGGGTTAAACCTGTGGCCATGCTACTAAACTAATTATTCTAATCAAGACTTTGATTCAGTGTGCTCAAAACAGAGAAGCTTGGTCAGTGGATTTCCCACTCAAATCGAATGTAGATCAGTACTAATCTGATGCTTATCTTTAAAGATAAGATTACATATCACACATAATGACACCATAAAATATATTCTACTCCAAGTGACTTAAATATATGAATGAAGTTTCTAAGAGAGAGTTTTTTTAAATTCTATTAAATCATCTTGTATCTTTCCTCTTTTTTTGTCAGTTTCTTAATCCTTGAAAATGAGAATACCGTGATTTTTAATGTTTAATTCTATGGAAATAAATGAAGGAAATTATACTTGTATTAGTCAGGGTTCTCCAGAGAAATAAGACCGATAGGGTTTGAGGATGTTTATTATGAGAATTGGACCTTCCAATTATGGAAACAGAGAAATTCCACAATCTGCTACCTACACACTGGAGAACCAGGAAGCCACCGGTGTAATTTGGTCTATGCCAAAAGGCCTGAGAACCAGGGGAGCCAATGATATAAGTCCTAAAGCCCCAAGGCCCAAGAACCAGGAACTCCAATGTCTGCGGACAAGAGAAGATGGACGCCCCAGCAAAAGAAGAAAGAGAGAATTCACCCTTTCTCCACCTTTCTGTTCAATTTGGGTGCTCAACAGATTGGATTATGCCCACCAACATGGGTGAGAGTGAATCTTCTTTACTCACCCTGATGATACAAATGCTGATCTATTTCATGATCAACCTCACAGACACACCTAGCAATGATCTTTTGCTGATTATCTGGACATCCCTTAGCCCAGTTAAGTTGACGCATAAAATTAACCATCACACTTGTAAATCCTACAACATTGTTTCTATATTAGTACTCCAGTGAAAATTATCAGTGTAACTATGTCAAGCATTTCACATGGGCAATGAAACTCTAAGAGGTCAAATGTTTCCGTTGACCGTGTTAGTATTTTTTTAATATATAACTTCACTGGTTGGATGGTAATTCTAAAATCTTCTCACTGAAGCACACAGCAGCAGACTCTGAGGAGTGGTGAGTTGTGATAGCAATGCCATAGCCCAACCAAGAGGGCAGTCTAGTGATGCCCAGCATCATTTTCCCTTTAAGGGGCAACTGCTGAGAAGTTCGGGCTTGGCTTTCTTTTCTGGTCTCATCAAGCTAACCAACGACAGTCCTTAAGCACCTTATGCTTTGAAACCAAAGGGAATCACAAATGGCCAGGATTCCAGGAAGGTCTCTGCCATAATTAATGCTACTATAGAAGGTTAAGATCGGGAAAGTGTTGCTGGGAAAGAGAACTCCTTATTCTGTTGGCCACAAAATAAATCAATCAGGAGCAGAGAAGGAGAATGTGTAAAAGATAAATGCAATAGTTCCTTTCTTCATGACTTCCACGTTTTTGCCTTCTGCCACATTGAAGAAACAAGCAGGCTTTATGTGTTTACGCTGCCTGGGCCTACCTGATCATGGTTTAGCTGCTCTGCACTTTTTCCTTTCTAACTTAGCTGACCAGAGATATGTCCACTTAGTGCCAAGACTATGCCCCAAAAGCCGTGTCTCTCCTGAACCACTGAAATAGACCTCTGACATAATTATACATTTCTCTCATTAAAAATCAGGTTCACCAATAAATTTCACTATTGAAAAAAATAGGACTTATTAAAATTAAGATGTTATTAATTTTCAAAGACAATATCACCAAATTATAATTGTGCATATTATAAAATGAGTTATAGGTAAATAAACCCTTGGAAAAGTGTTTGTCGTATAAAGGACAAGATTTTCATATCCTGATCAACGGCTCAGTAGCCCCTTTGAATTTACCTAGGCTGACATAGACTTTATGAATTCTGTTTGAATGAGAAATTCTGTTTGTCAGATGCTCTCATGTGTTCCCATCCATTTAAATGCCAATCTAATGAGACTGTCGTCCACATGTACAGTTACCATTTAAATTACTTGCACTGGGTTATATATTCTTAATAAATTTTGACATTTAAAAATGAATATCTTGATGATTTAAGGACATTTCTAAACAAATTAAAAGTTTTGTAGCCTGCTCCCTTTTTGTATCACTGAAACAAATGTGAATTATTTTACAAGGAGAGAAAAAAAAAAGTGGGTCAAGTAGCAATAGGCATCCTGGTACGTAGATAAGGATTCCAGATGCCCTGGTTTTTGACAGATTGTACTTGTTGTCTAGGATTTGGTTATTCTTGACTGCAAATATTTTCTCTACATGCACTTACAGGCAATGGATTTGAAAGTGCATTGTCTCAAGTGGAAATTCTCTTCCAAGAGCAATATTACAAAGATGCATGCGCAACTTTGTAAATGGCCATATTAAAACTTTAGCTTATAAGGCATATGATGATTCACAAACCACTGACATCATCTCACCATTTTTCTAAAATTATATATGACCCATACCCTAACAGAAACAAATAAGGGTTTCTTTAATCACCATTTTAAAAAGTCATATCCTTCTGGAACCAACATGTTTTGGGAAATTATGACTGATTTTGTTAAGAATCGATTCAAAAACCATTTAGCCCTCTGCTAATATAAATACTAAATACAGACATCATGTTGATGATCTATGCCTACAATTTCACAATCCAGCACCAGGTTACTATTATTTGTCAATATGATGTATGCACGCCCTGAAAATTTACAGGAACTATGAACCAATATAAGTATGCACACATCCTCTCAATCCATAGTAAAGCCTGTGGTGATTTCACTTTCTTTTGAAACAAGAGGGTTAAAATTGTTCTTCCAAGTAAAGGAGCCCTCGAATTTTAGCTAAGTTGTGGTTTCACTGGAAACTTCCAAAGAACTGCAGGAAACCCGGTGGTATTGATACAATGGTTGATCCTGCTCAGCATGAAGTGAAGAAAGAGGGACAGGGAAGGCAAGGCAGACACAGTGCTCTGTAACATCTGAAACTTCACTGTTCAACTTCTCTCCTCCACCTTCTGACATACAGGTCCTTATTCTTCCCACTCTTTCTGTTATCCTTACTCTCTTATGCTACAGTACATGCACATTCTATTATTTTGTCCTTCCTGCCTGCCAACAGTTTCTAATGGCTCCATAGACGTTCTTTGGCTCTAAGGATAGACTTTAAGATGGAAGAACTTACTGCATATAATCAGAAAGATCCTTGATACTTGGAAATGTTGGATATAAAGTTAAGAGGACACTCAACCTTCCTTAAGTAATAATAAGAACTAATTTTAACTTACAGCTTCTTATGGGTCTGTGTGCTAAAATTGTCTTTGAAATCTCACAACAATTTAGGAGATAGAAAATATTCATTCATTTATACATCCATTTATTCATTTAAATGAGTGAAGTCAAGTACCCCTGACTACCAGTATCATGCTACGTGCAAGGTATACTAGAATAACCTAAAGATCCTGTATCACTGCCTTTATGGAGCTCACAGAACAAAACAGTTCCAGACATAAAGCAGCAGAGTTGTAACTTTAACCTTACATCCTCTCAACTGCTAAGATGTATGGCCTAAACCATGTATCCCATTAGGGGACATACAAAGCTGTTCATGTCCCTTTCTAGCTAAATAATTGATCAGGTGTTGAGCTTCAAGCCACAGATCCTCATTCAAAGCCCTCCACTGGGCAGTCTGGGCAGTTATGAATTTTGCTCCTCACTGTAACCTTGGGGAAAGCACTTGTTCTCACAGAGACCCAATTTCCCAATTCTAAAATGACCGAGCATGATTAGGTGATCTTTGAGTCCCTTCCAGCTGTAGAATTTTAAATTTCTTGATGGAAATTGGTTCTACATAACAGATGGGCCCAGCAAGATTTTTAGCTTAAGCAACTTATGAAATATGGCCTGTCCATTCACAGCTAAGGACATGGGAAAAGCAGGGTAGTTTACCAGGGTAATGGGGTCAGTGAAAAAAAGGAACTCATTCTATGACACAATTTTCTTTTATAATACAATTCTGCCCTTAATACTAGGCATGCATTTTGATGACCATTGCCTGCTACATTCTTAGGTGGTCAGAATCTTCTGCTATTTTAAAGGTAGGGAAAGGGAGAAAGGGAATTAGCAGAGACAGAGAGAGGGGTAAAGAGAGATGAGAACAGAGATGAGCCAAGAAACCCATTTATTGAACTACAAAATAAATAGAGAAATGCAGGAATACAAAGAATGAGGAACAAGAGAGTTAGGAACCAAAGAAAGTATCACCAAAATAAAAATAGTCCTCCTTAATCCTTTATACTTATGTAGGATTTCTGAGCTAAAGGGTATTTGGAAGATTAACATGTTATGGAAAATGTGTAAAGCCTGAATTTAGATAGCTGTAGGTTTAGGACCGAGTCATTTGATCTTGAAGTGATGTTTTAATTTAACTGAGTCTCCATTTTCTCACCTAAAAAAATGGGAATAATAATACCAATTTGGAGTTTAATTACACAACATGCATAAAGATGATGGTATTCATAGGCATTCACAAATTAGGATCCCAGATGCCTTTCACTTAGGAAACTGCAAATCAAAGAGATTAAGTCATTTCTCAAGATCCCACAGCTAGAGATAGAGTCAATCACCTGGGGGAAAGGGAGAGAATGTCTTTCTACCTTCCTGATACCCTACTTTTACCTTTATTTTTCCACTCAAATTGAGATTCTTCCCTCATTGTAGAAGACCCAGAATGTTAAAGGTACTAATCTAAATTTTGTATTGATACAAATTTTCTAAACAATGGGTTTATTCAGAATTTCATACACTACTATTGCTATCTCACATACTTGCACTTCTGTCCCTTGCATTGGTTTGGTGTTCTTCATGAAGTTTAAGACAAGACATGTAGGACCAAATAACCTAAAAAACAACTTAGTATCCATTAGCATTGCCTTTTTTTCCCAGAGGCTTTTTACAACATTACTGACAGTCAAGTATTTTAACCTAACACTTTTGTGAACTTGTTTGCATCCATGACTTACATAATAACTTTTATTATTCAAAGGCATATTTCTATAACACATTGCTTAGAAACCTCAGCCAAACACAACTCTACCATGGGATAAACTTGCAGGATATGTTCATAAGATTAGCCCTCATGAAAAGAGATTTTTCTGGATTTGGATTTATTACTATAGCTCCCCCCTACCACAATCCCATAAACACACACAAGAGACACCAAAAATAAATGCCATTAATTCCCAACCTTCAAACTGGCAAACATATTTACATTCACCTTTTCTTCCTTAAATTAGTATTGTATCATGACATAATGTGGATCCTCCTACCATGATCTACACATCATCACCCTTTGCTAGCTCAGGTCCCTGGCCTGGTCATTTACAGCTTCTCTCTCCAGTTTGGTCAACTTGTTTCTTTCCACTGTCTACTTTCTGACAGCCTTTAGACTTGTACATGCTTCTCCTATCTTAGATAATCTTTCCATGTACCCCCATCCAACTATCAAAATTATAGCAGGTTTTTTAATCTTTGGAAAGCAAATGGGATCATCTCATCACTTCTGCACAATAACCCTCTGAAAGCAATGGACTTGCGTAGAGAATTTAGGTGGGTTTTTTTCTTTCCTTTCTTTTATTTTAATAGATTTAGGGGACACAGGTTGAATTTTGTATAGTGGTGAAGTCTGGGATTTTGGTGTACCCATCAAGAGGTGGATCTTTTAAATGTGCTTTTAAGGCCAAACAAATCTGAATACAAATCCATTAGAAATATTTTATGTTTCTTGCTCATCTTTAGAACACAACCATAGGGAACTAGTGATTCAACCTCTAGAATTAGACAATACACATCCGAAGACATTAGAAATAAGATGTACAGAGATGTGTTGGTACATAACTACATTAAATTTGCTTCTGTTAAAAATTTAAATGACCATATTAAATAGCCCAATTACCATCCTCATTTGTATAGAATTCTAAGCTCCATATTATCTTTCATGTGCATAAACTATGAAAGTATGATTACTGTGACTATAATTGTGTATTTTTATCCTCAGTAATCACAGCATCCTTTCCATCACTGATAAAATTCTAAATTTCAATTTTGTAAATATCATCAAAAATTAAAAATTATTTTAAACTTCCATATGAGATTGTGAAAACTAAGCATCTTAATTATGCTAACATTTACTTTCTGTTTTAGATGGTACATCACAGCACCCCTTAAAAAGAGAGTCAATAGTACTCACTCTGGCTGGCCCAGTGATTATACAACTGTTGCCTAGGAATGGAGGCTGGGAAATTTAAACAGATTTTCTCCTTTATTCATGATGTAGCCCATGTCTGTTTAAATATTTGTCTGGTGTCTTTATGTGTCTAATTGATGTGAGTAGATTGTCTGTGGGAGAGTCAAGTAGTACATTCTGGAGAGTCTTTTGTAAATAATTTTGCCTACAACTAACCATGTTATGATATGACATGATGATGGAAAAGTTGAAAGGGATACATTAGTTATGCTCCAATTAGGTTATTCTATCATATAGATCTAACATTATTACAAGTCTAGAGGTTCAGAAGAAATCATATAAAAATCTAAATAAATTCTCTTAACATAATGAACATTCAGGTTATATTTCTATTATTTATATTCTATCACAGGACTGGACTAATATGGGTTGGTACAGTTGTAAATTTCTGTACAGCAGACCAAGGGTTAGGAAGTTAGGAAATGTCCCTCAAAGTTTGTGTTGGAATAAAGTTGAGTCATTCCTTTTCTTCAACCTGGACATACAAAACCCAGGGTGCAAATGAAGAAGTAAAAGAAGAGAAAAAATAAGAAAAATAAAGTTTGATGACATATATAGAATGTGTAAGTCGTATTTCCATCTGGTACATCTTTGAAGGTCCAGGGTTACATGGAATAATCTTGCATGTGGGAAAGGCCAAGTCTTGTAGCTATTCCTTTATGCAGCAAGTATCAATTGAGGGCCACTATGTGCCAGGCACTGTGCTAGGCACTGAGAATTCAGTGCTGTGGAGATAACAGATGAGGAGAAGTTATAGCTCAGCAGAGAAGGCACTCAATAAACCAATCAATTCACAGATTACCAATGAATAAGATTTGCATTAAGTGCTTCAAAAGGTAAGTAAAAACTTTTACATGACCATAGACTTATTACATTTGGAGAGTCAGGAAATATTTTCCCAGCAGATAATATTTAAGATGAGGCCTGGCAAATAATTAAAATTTTGCTTGACAAGGTGAATATATTTGTGTATTTGAGATCATTTTGTTGCTTTATATTATTTTAACCAGGAGCAAGGGAGCATTAGAGTATATCTAAAAGTTGTTTGGAAGGACCAAGTGAATAGAAAGAGATTAAAGAGATGAAAAAGATAAGGGCTCATGCATGGCATAAATTCCCTGTGAAGTTTGTGGAGAAGTGGAGAGACTGACCATAGACAAGAGAAGATATGACTCCTCTTAGAGTTTGTGCCAATTAATTTGAAATTTGACTTCATTATAGTATTTTGATTAATATAGTAATCACTTTACATGATTTCAAATTATTTTAAAACATATCTTTTATGTTTCATATATGACATTCACACATTTATGAATCCATCTATGGATGTATATCCTGTAGTGTGTGTATGTATATAGCTATAGATATAGATGAATAACTTAATACACTCTTCTTGACATTATTCTTTCACATCAAACATATTGCAAAGATTTGTAAAATTATTAATTCTTTATGTGTAGTAAGTATTCCACTCAGTTGCTTCTGCTAATATTCACAAGCTTTAGCCCTGACTGTGGTCATCTACAATCTGTGTGGGCTGCTATTTCTCTGATTTCCATATGTCAAGATTATCTGATCCCTTTTTTAGGTGTGTCCTTGCAGCATATTTTTGTTTTCTTTACTGATGTTCATATAGCCAGCTTTCAATCACACTGCATATACAGCTAAGCCAACCACGATAAATTCAAACTTTTCTCTGCAATGTCATTCCAAAAAGGCACCTTTCTATTGCATAGCCCAAGAACTAATTTATTCACAAAGACCAGGTACTGCAGTTCACACTGGAGTCCCTTCTTGTGAATTTCTTTAACACTTCACATTCTGTTCGGAAAATTTTAAATTTGACTAAGAATCGTCTTGAATAGGTCACTATTTCTGCCATGGATGCTAATGTCACCTCTAACATAATTTAATTTGGTTTTCCTCTTCTTCTATAGCTTCCTCTCTTTCCTCTATAGCTCTTTGATTTTCCCCAAAATGCCTAGCACAATCTGCAGCATAAAATAAACAATAAAGAGATACATTGTTTGGCCATTTGTTTTGGCTATTCCTCCATTGGTGGAATAGCTAAAATCCCGAACGTTATTGCTGTTGTCTTAATATTAAATGAGATTTATAAGTGAAGATAATATTAAACAAAACCTCTCAAGGAAATCGTAGTAACTTTTGCTGTGGGACCAACTTTCTAAGTTTCACAATCATACTGAGGTTGACCGGCCCTCAGAAGGTCTTTAGGTCATCCACATACAATTTAAAGTCACGTTTAATGCCACCATGGACATATCCTCCTTAAACATAGACTGAATTTATAGATTTGTTTTCATCTTTTATCAGGGCATTGTTTTATATCATACTGCTGAAATGGCAGAATGGTAATGGTTTTCTCTTCTATGTAGTTAATGGAAAATTTTTACTGCTTTTAAATTCCTTATATAACTACATTTTCTTCAGGCTTAGGTCCATTTGACTGTCCCCACTCTGAAAAAATGATCTGTAATCTCTTGCGAGTCTTTGTGTGGGAGCATTTCTAGATGACTGACTCTGGATCTTTTCAATGACAGCAATAGCATATTAAGTCATCAGAGCTTTGCTAAGGGGTTAAGCATAGAACAGAGTTGTTCTGGTTTTGTGCTGCCTCCTTATCTAAGAAAAGGAATATATCTACAATAAATCTGAACTTACTATACAACTTATTTCACTTGATTTTAATTAAAAAATGGATCAGTAGAATGCCATCAAGTCTAACAGCCTCTCACAAATTCAGGAAGTCCCATTAGAAACTCAGTGATATTCTTATGACAACCAATAATACTTCCAGTATTATTGAGAGGTGAAGTGTTTTCGTGAAGCAGATTAATACTACATCATCATCATTGACAAACATGTATGAGAACCCATAGCATTAGGTGATAACTCAAACTTTGGAAATTATCCTTGTTCCCATAGTAATTATAGCCTATTTGTAGAATAAAGTCCTTAACACCTTATTCCTCATTAGTCATCCTGCTAAAGAAAACATCTTCCTGATTAGAAAAAGGCTTAATGTTGAACCTGCACAGCTAATAGCATCATCTACTAGAATCCTTGATAACAGAGCAATGGATGTTGATATGTAGCACCACATTTTGAGTCCTTGCTTTCCTTTTAAAAAATGGTAATGATTCTCTCCATTGTGTGTATTGAAGACAAGTTATCACAGGCACCTTGCCTTCTTAAAAATCTCAGCAGGAAAACTTTCTTCTTATTCTTCCTTAACCCCTCCCTCAAAAAGAAATAGTAAAGGAGTTTAATGAAAAAAAAAAACAACAACAACAGCAACAATTTTCAGAAAGATCAGTCCATCTTATTTTCAAGGAGATTTTATTGTAGCTCATGAACATCAGTAGCAAAAAGGATGTTTTTTAACAAAGTGAGCTCTACCATATTGAAATTTAAATTCATTTTTGTCTTTTCTTTCAAGTTATGAAGACAAGATAAGGTCAATTTCTAAACCAAGAGAGATAAAGATGATCGTAAGGATCAACAACTGGCATAAAGATTTATACTGTTAGATGCTCCTGAAGCTTGCATTATGTCAACAGTAGAAAATTCAATGAAAAAAGAAGAGTACTCATCCTCTGCTAACAAAGAAAATCATTCTATTATAGTAAATATAACTAGAACAATATGTCCTGCCCTGATAACAACAAAAATGTATAATATTTACTAAGAACTATTGGGCTTTTGTTATTTTCAAGTAACTGTTCCATGACAATGCCAGTACTTCATAGAAAAATTAATTTAAAGGCTACATAGGTGAGAACAACAGTATTACAAAATATTGGCTCAAGCAACTACTTGATAAAATCCGTTTGCTTAAAGAAAGATAATATAAAGAAATGCCCTGTGTGGCATTTTGATTTCCTCAATTGGGAATGGCCACACCATTTTAAAAAACATTTTGTAGCCAGTGTTTTTATAGTGGTAGAATTGTCTATATTCACACATATATGTTCCTATTGGTGTTTAGTTTCTGGTATGAATGGGAATATTAAAATGGCAGTCCTTGACACTGTTTCATTAACCTTGTAGAGTGCTGTGCCATGCCATGCTCAGATGGACTGTTTAAAAACTGCTGCTTGATGATGTTGACGATGATGATAATGATGATGATGATGACAATGACCACTGGTAGGTTAGTTGGAGACCTTCTGCTGTCCCCTAAATATGATTTCCTCCAGTTGGTCAATTATTTTTCTTGCCCTACTAATGATAAAGGGCAATTAAAGTACATACTAAATATTGTAATACCTTCTTAAAATATTAGTTATTGCAAAGCTGGTAAAGGTAAATTATTACTAAGCTTAGAGAAGCTCATGTGGGCCAGTATTTTTAATAAATTTTTTTGAAAAGACATTTATATTTAAGAAAATATTTTTAAAAAAACAGAGATAGTATTTTCGTTGTAACAATTTTTTAAAAAATATAAAATATATAAAGCAAAAATCAAACTTTATTCCTCTTTAAGAACTCTTCTCAATTCCTCCTCTCCTTTCCAAATGCTTTTGCCATAAACAGAATAACTAATAATACAAGCATACCAGCAAACATTTTCCTTTACATTTAAATCATATGTGGATGCTTGTATAATCTCCAGTTTGTAGTCACATACTTGGTTCCATTTGGAAGAGATAAAAATATTCTTGAGCTATCAAGTCCTTGTTTTAAAATGCTATTGGTTATCTCTGAGGGTAAAATAGCACACTAAAGAGACAGCCACTCACATTTTCCTTCTAATCCTTCAACCTAAAAGACACTATGCAACTCATAGCACCTGTCTTGTTGCTTAGAACAGAAATTAGGAATTAGAGAATGAGCCTTCCCGGTTATCAAATACCTTCTCTTGTCAGTTTGTAATGTATTCATCAAAAAAAGTCCCGCTGCTGGAGCATTCAGTCAAGGTGCTCTGACTCTCAGCAAGATGGAATGGCTGCCTATGGGGACCAATTGAGCCCTTCATAAGATAACCAGACTACAGCAGAAGGGCCACCTGCTGCCTCACAGCCTCAGGGAGGCTCTATCCACTGCTCATTCTGAAATAATTTAGAGGCCAGACTGGAGCAAGGGCACATTAGCACTTAGCTCTTCAACAAACGGAACTAATTAAAATAAGACTATTAAAGTATTGGGAAAGATGCTTTTCTTCCTTTAAAACTTACATTTTATTAGTGTAGGGTGTCTCTAAACCATGTGTCTATAAAACTGTCCTTTTTTTGCTGTCTCTTTATTAGAGTTTCCACTTTTTTTTCATATGCAAACCTGAAAGAGCAGTGTTTTATTCTTTGCATATACATCTCAGGTCTTTGATATTTCATTGTTCTTATTTAAAAGAAAATGGTGATTGAATTTTTCCAGTCCATCATCAGATAAACGTCAGGTTGAGCATGGAATAGATGACAATAAAAGTTCACATCACAAAAAAAACTCCCAACTCTGAGCTTCTATACATGAAGTGGACTGATTTCACCCTCATAAATCACTAAATTTTTACCCTCAAATGGAGGGATCAGTGGTTTGACATTTGAGTTACGGGTTAATCAGAGATCAGAAAAAGAAGAGGAAACATATTAATGAGTACCACATAATGATGCACTGCAGAATTATTTTAATTAAAATTAGAAACAAAAATGGTTGCTTTTATTTCTGACATCTTGAAAAATATAAAAGAATTCATGCTCACACCAAGAAGTAAAATGATTTCTCCACTGAAAAGAGTTCAGATTTTATAATGCATTTTTACCACAGAAAAAAACAGTAGATAATGAAGACTAGTCAATAAATATTGAAGATAAAGATCTAAAGTGATAGTGAACACAAAGCTAAACAAAAGGTTGAAAACTAATTCCCTATTTTAAAATTTCACAAGAAGCTGATATATTCAGTATTATGACCACCAAAATCTAAGGAATACTATTTTCTGCAGAGATGATTCAATCTAGTTGGAATAAACTAATTTTAGGATGCAAAAAATGAAAATGTAAATATTCAAAGAAAAACCATAAAATGATTTCTAAATAAAATTATCCAAAAATATTGATGTGTAGCTAATTAACTTTATTAAATACAAGTCCATAAGATAGTTTGTTATTAATAAACTCTGAAATTTTAGAATAAAATTAGAAGGCTAAAGACTAATTTTTCTAACTCATACCTTAAGTACCAGAAAACATGGGCTAAGCCTTCAGTATAGCAATTTAATTCTCACTACCTTCACTCCACGTTCATGAATTGCCTAACATGTACCAGGCACTATGCTAAGGACCAAGGCAACCCATGATATGAATGCAACCCTTATTCTTCAGGGTTGACAACTTTAAGGGGAAATAGTCCTATAAATAAATGATTACAGAAATCCAAATGTCATAATAGGGGCATGCACAGAATACAGTCCTTTGGTCTTTCTGGAGAGATTAAAAACAAGTAGGCATTCAAAATTCCAAACATTCAAGGTTGAGTTGGAATTTTCCTAGTGAACAAAACCTAAAAAGTAGAGGAAGGGGAGAAATAAACTTTTCAGAAAGTCAACACAGTAGATGCAAAGATATAATACCAAGAAAAAGAAAAGAAAAGAAAAGGAAAACATTAAAAACATCACAAATTATGAGAACTATGCATATGTTTTAAATGTCAGAATACAGGACTCATATCTTAGTTGCAGTCAAGAAGAATAGGCAGATCATGAAGGCTTTGCATGTTATCTCAAGGAGTTCGAACTTTATGTTATATATAGTCAGGAATCAGGTCAAGATTTCAGAAAGAAAGTGAGGTGGTATCAGATTTGTGTATCAGAGATTAACTCCTTGGTATGAATGATATTATGAATGGCTGAATGAAAGTTACCAAGTTCTGAGTATGCTGTAAGAAACTTTCTTGCAATGCCTGATTGTGTGTATAAAGCATAGTTTAGGATAAAATCTCCTTGGACTTGCTTTGGATGGAAAAGAAACAATGATCTTACCCTAGTATCATAGACTGTTCAAGATGGATAGAATCTTGTACATTATTTATCTTATCCCAATTCTTATGACTAATGTTTTCATCCATTAGTTTCTCAGATTTTACAGGGCATCTACTATGTGCTGGACATATTCTTTGCTTTACTGAAAGATGCAGCCTACCCTATCCAGACAATATGGAAAAAAAATATGAAATTAAATTTGTACTTATAAATAGTGACACATTCATTATAATAATGTACAGTGTATAAGTCTATGAAAATGTTATGTGGAAGTCTCATTTAGATGGTGGACTTGACAAAGGCCTATTGACAAAGTGATTATTAATAAAGACCTGAAGAATGATTAAGAGATGATTAAATAAAATGTGAAGAAGGGCGATGGTGGGCTAAGGCAGTGAGGCAGAAAAGAGCATGGCACATTCTAGGAATGAAAGAAGCCAGAAAAGTTTGGGGATGAGTAAATAAGAAAGGCAAGGAGACACCAGAGAGTTTGGAGACAGCTATCAGGAAAGTATAGCAGGGTGAATGAAGTAATGTAGCCAAAGAAAATCCGTGTGTCTATGTTCAAAATCAAACACAGGTCTCATGATTTTTATTCAGTGTTCTTTCCTTGAGAGTCTAGAAATAAAAAGAAGTGAAATATATACATATATATGTTATTTTCCTATAATTCAGTATCTCTTCATGTCATCTTCATTGGAAAAAAATCTTCTTGCTTCTAGTATGCTGATTACATTTTTTGTACTTTATTGAAAAAAAATGGATTATACAAACTCATGGTGAGCTGTAACAATTTCATCTATTCTGGCTGGCCACATCATTTCCCAAACCTTAAGCAAGAATTCAAATAAAAAAGTATTACAGACTATAATCTAAATATCAGAGGCTCACCAGGATTATGAACAGGAAAATAAAATAAAATAAAAAAACAGGATATGAGTGACTAATAAGTTATTCATGAATTCAAACTATCTAGAATAATTAAAATACCTACTTTCAGCAAATAAGCTATTAACTGCAATTTTGCTATTTTTTAATGATCTAATTCACACTGTTTCAGGAAGTTTCTCTTAATCTATGTATATGATTATGTAGATCAATGTTTACATTTTTGCATTCTTATAGGCATGCAGTGAAAATAAAGTGCATAAATAAATTGCTCCCTGGTTACCAGAAATGTTTATATGTGTGAAAAGTATATAGATTGTAATAACATAGATAAGGGTTTTAGGGGTTGAAGAAACCAAGCAATCCTTACTCTCAATGTTTTTCTCCATTATTTGTGGGTGTGGTAGAACTAATATCCCCAATATCCATTCCCTTATAATGAATTTCCCAAGCCGCTTCCCAAATAAGTACAGTGTTGTGAAAAGTGGTAAGTTTCCATTATGTGGAGAGAGATATGTGATTTTTTTGTTCAGACAGCTTTTTATTCAAGTAACTCAGAGAAGGAATTTATTTTTTACCACTCCAAGCTTGTCATTTATTTAGCCCTCAATGGGGAATAGTGTCTTTGCTTTAGTCGAACTGAGCAATTTGTAGAGGAAAGGATAAGGTCCCTGTAGTAAGTTTCTGAGGCCAATCTTTTATAGATCTCTGGCATAGGCAATGATTGATTACCTCCAAAGATAAATATACTTAGTTTGTAATCCTTATATCTAAGTTGACTTAATTTTTATATCTCTTTACCCTTTTTTCCTCCTGAAATGATAATGTTAATTCTGTTTTTGATGAATATAAATTCTATTGGCAAGCAATGTAGACTATTAAATACCGATAGCGTGCACAAAATTGTGCATGTCTTTGAGGTTTAAATTTGGCTCATTTAATGGAAAAAGAAAAGTAAATTAGATTTAGGTGCTTTGATTGTATCTTACATCTGTGGCCATGAATATTGCACACTCTATATGCCTAAGAACAAAATAGAATGGAAATATTCTAATGGTGAACTTTTGAGATAACATTTTTGCCTTTAACAAATATTTGAGGCCTAAATATTTGCCTAAATTTATTCTGCTTTCCTTTGAAAGTGTGAAAGAGGGAGAAGATCCTAGGAATAAAGAAATTAAAAAGTATATCTTAGTGCCACTATAGGCATATACAAAAAAATGGATAGATGGTAACTATAGTATATATAAAGAGAGATTATGCAGCAAGATAAACAAAGTTCTAGGTATGGAAAACCTCTGTCTGATGCATGAGTTCAAAAAACTGCTTCTGTCATTCATCATTCATTTATCTTAAGACTGTTACACATTCAGGGTATCAGTTTACCTATCTTGTAGGATATGTGGATTAATGAACTGTCCTACATATAGTACCAGCATCAGTGAAAATTCTTTCTCTTCTCTTCTTCTTTCCCCAGGGCATGAAGAAAGAAGAAGAAATAGGGGGGATGTAATAAAACACAAGAAAAATATTAATATACAGTCTTCGAGAGAATCAGAAAGGAGGAAAAGAAAATCAAAAGAAGAGATAGAGATTAAAAAGGGAGAGAAAGCTAAAGACTTGCAATCTGTTGTAAATAGTAGAATATGACACAATTTTCTTAGGGAAAAAAATTCTCCAAAACTGGTGCCAAGAATTGCCTACCCAGCTGCATTGAAGGTAGTTAAACATAGATGTAACCACAACACAGTAAGGACTAGAGATATTTCAATCAGAACTGTGTTTCTATTCACATGGACCCTTCATTAAATAAACTATTTTTTTCTAGTTTCCAGTAACAGATATTTAGTTTGTTAACTAATGGGTCTTATTGAAGTTGACAACAACTAGAATCCTCAGAGCTTTTAATCATTTTTTTTCCAGAAATTCAAATGATATCCTAAACTCAGGGGATAGATTAAGCTCAATGGTGTATATTCATTTAAGGAGAAAGAAAAACATATTTCTTAGATCTATAAAGCTTGAGAGTCTTAAATCAATATCAAAGAATCTTTTAAACCTTGTCTGTATGTAAGCAATCAATCCACAAACTCCTAAAAAGAAAAAGTAAGCTACTATGTGGCTATGTGGTGAAAAATCACTCTATACAATTTTAATTTCTTGAAATAGAGAAATACATCCCATTTTTCACAACTGGGAATCAGTCATTTGATATTTCCTGTAAGGGTCAATTTAATGGGCAAAGATGATCTCCTTTAATCCAAATTCAGGGAATAATTGATGTAGGAAGCTTGATTTCAATCAGAGCACCCCATGAGCAAGATTTAAATATCCATTTGCCTCAAATCAGTAGTCACTCAGATAGTAATTAGCCAGCTGCAATCTGCTTCCAATACTCTTTGCTAGGGCTCAACTCTTCCACCTCTTTTTGCATTTTAAATTTTTAAGAAACCTTGTTTTTAGAGTGAGGTACTAGCATTGGCCTTTTTTTTTTTTTAAAGGATCCCATTATTAATGAACTAGTGACAATTAAAGTACTAGCAGTTGATACCAACAAGAACAAAAACACAAATTCAGGCTTTAAATTAAAAAAGAGTACTCATTTATAAGATAACCATGCAGATGATACAAAATATGCATACAATACATAACCAAAGAAATTCTTGTAGAGAATTCTCAGAGATTGAAAGTGTATCTATATCTTGTTTAATGATATAATTTGATAAATATCTGCTAATGTATTATATATCTCAGGTACATCTGCATTCTAAGCAGAAATTTTGAAAATGAAAAGCACTTAAGACTCCAAGCAATTAGCTTCAAAAGTTGAATAACAGACAGATGGTGAGGAAAATATTTAAGCCGTACAAGACTTTCCCAGGGCTTCCTGAATCCCATCCTGGAGATGGCCATTGACTATGTTTTCTCATAAGACATTTTCAGAGAAAAAGCACCTCAATATGTAAGAGTTCTTATCATAATAGACAAAATTCTAAAGCAAAATACAATATAATGCCCTATTATTAATATCTCACTAATATATATACATATATATAGTATTTCACACATCTCTGTTCAAAAGCATAAATTCCATTATCTTTTGAAAAGTAATCTGGTGTCTATTGTTTTGAGATGTACATAGGGATTTCAGAGAAGCATACTCTGCTCCCCATTCAATCCAAAATTTATTTCCAAGTAAGAGAAATTAAGATTGTCACCTGAAATTTTAACTAAAAAGTTGAGACAAAATGGATTGAAACACATATGTGTAAAGTCACATTAAGTTACAGAAGTTCTCCCTGTAATGAGCAAGAGTTGAGTAAAGAGACAATCAAAAGGAAAATTGTCAGGAACCCAAACACTTATGAGACAAGGTTAAAATAAACAAACAAACAAATAAATAAATGAACCAACAGCACTGACAGTGCCCACCAATATTCTTCAATGACCATGGACTTGGATGTTCTATGCTAAATTAACAGATGCGTTCAATCCTCATAGAACTAATTCTTTCCATTCCAATCTCAGTATTCACCAGGTACTTCATGATTATAATGTGGCTTCTTAAGACACATGTCTACAAAAAAAGAACATATTGGCCATGGGATGTGTGTCCAAAATCTTGACCAGTTTACTTATCATAAATGATATCAACTAATATTTTGGTTTCATATAGCAACATCTACAAATTTAGTTAACACGAGTCCAGCATAAGAAAAAGAGTCACTCTCATCATTCCCCAAAACCAGGGCTCTGAACCTACAAGGCTAAGAGTTAGAATTAAGAAATATAGTCAATTTATAAAGGAAAAAGCACTCTGAGGTCTCCCCTGGACAACCAGCTGACCTGTTCTGATCCTGACATATTTCCTTAAAATCCTGACTTGAACAGGATAAAGGTGAGAAAATTGATAGGAAGAGAGATTAAGGTACAAGTAGTCTGAGACTAGGAGTAATGTCAACATTACTAGGAGTGGGGTGGGAGGAACAGAAGTAGGAAGTTCCTAAGGCAAGACTGGATGTAGTGGGAAAGAAAACAGATTTTTACTGACCTTATTTCTGTGCAGTTGCTCTGAGCTTGATCTCTTAGCTGCACCATAAGAATAATAATACCTAAATCACAGAGGTTTTGTGGGATTTCTTTGTTTTTGAAATTATATGAAATAGTGGATGTTAATCACGGAGCCTGAAATGGGTGTTTAATACATAATTTATTTTCCCTTTATCATACTTTTATTCATGTGTATTCATATTAAAGCACCCTGCCCTAGTCAGGTAGAGAATTTGAAAACAGGAAACTCTAGTCTCCATGTCATACCTTTTCTGCCAAAGTGCCTGTTTTCCTTATGATATTGCTCTTCCACCATGAAGGAAAGCAACATGGATACCGCAATTTTGTTCCCAAGTATCGGTACCTCATGTTATTATCAATGAGTATTCCATAGAATCCAAGCATCTTTGAAATCTCTATTTCCAAACTGTCACTTAGCTTGATCATTAAGCTTAATCCAGTGATGGTATAACGGGTTCACTATTTTGCAAGTTAGGTAGGAGAGAGCACTATTTAAACCAGAGAGTAAATGGCTACTTTGGAAAGCGTTTAGGACAAGACATGTCAACTCAGAGATTCTACTTTTAAAGCAAACTCCAAGAACAGCATTTATCCAGTTTTCCCACATTTCCCAGGAATATACAAGGTCTGTCCTGAAAGTATCCAGCCATTGTTACTAATAACATAACCAGAATGGTTTGTGTGACATATGTGTAACCTGGCAGCCAAGCAGAGTGGGCTGGGATGCACATGTGTGAACAATGACAACTTCACTGTACTAGTCAGTGGGGCGCTAGATGCTATTGAGTCAGCATGTTTACTATGTGGCCATCACATTCAAAGTGACTGAGTAGAGCAATAAATCTGCATCAAATTTTGTGTTAATCTTGGACATTCCTCCACGGAAACTATTGGATGATTCAGAAGGCTTTCGGGGACAATGCAATGAGTGCAAAGCAAATAAAAGTGTGGCACAAATGCTTCAAAGATGGTCAAGAATCTGTTGAAAGTGATCCACATTCTGGAAGGCCTGCAACAAGCAGAACACCTGAACATGTATGGGCTGCAATCAATAAAAATCAGTGACTGACAGTGAGAGAACTAGAAGCTGATCTAGGGATTCCAAAAACTACTGTGCCCAAGATTTTGACACAGGATTTTGGCATAAAATGTGTCATGGCAAAATGCATTCTGCGGCTTCTGCTACCAGAGCAGAAGGAACATTGTGCTGCATTTGCTAATGACTTGCTTCAAACTGCTACCAATGAAGCAGATTTCCTCAAGAAGGTCATAACCAGAGATAAATGGTGGATCTACAGCTATGATCCATAAATAAAGGCCCAGTCATCCCAATGGAAGTCACCTGGTTCTCCATGCCCGAAGAAGGCACAGCAAAGTCTCAGGATGTTAACTCAAGACCGTGTTAAATGTGTTTTTTGATTGAGAAGGTGTTCTCCATCATGCATGTGCTTCTCCAGGCCAAACAATGAATACAGAGAACTACTTCTATGTTCTTCATTGGTTGAGCGATACAATGTGAGGAAAATGGTCTCAGCTATGGCAACTGGCGATTGGCAGCTTCATCATGACAATGTAGCCACCCATGCATCACGTCTCATGCAGAGTTTTTTGATGAAACATAAAATCACTCAGGTGACTCAGCCCCCCTACAGCCCAGATTTGGTGCCCTGTGACTTCTGGCTTTTCCCAAAACTAAACTCATCTTTGAAAAGAAAGACATTTTAGAGCATCAACAAGATTCACAAAATATGACGAGGCAGCTAATAGCAATTCCAACAAAGGACTTTGCAAAGTGTTTTGAACAGTGGAAGAGATGCTGGGAGAACTGTGTGAGGTCCCAAAGTGCCTACTTTGAAGGTGACTGAGGCATCATTGTCCTATATACAATGTTTCTTGTATCATGTATCTTCTTCAGTAAATATCTCCATTTTTTGATATTGCATGGCTGGATACTTTCCAGACAGACCTCATAAATATTTCTGGAGACACTAAGAGGCTTTGCCTTTGTGCTAATCTTTGGTTTCATCTGCCTTTCCCTGGAGGGGGTGTGGGGGGAAGAAAAAGTACACTTTAATTTTGTATCACTTAATTTTGGACACATGTTTTGCAATTTTAGCTGTATTTATGATAGATCATGTTGTTGATATTACATCTTGTTTCTATTACACTGTATCAATTTCACATGTAAGGTAAGTGGCATAATAGGTTACAATTTATCAAGAAAAAGAGTAAGAGAAAATGTCAAATAAGAGCAGTAAGTATATTATGACTCCATTGTATGAAGCACAAGTAACTTGAGAAAATCCAGCTTCAAAATTATAATTTAATTTAAGTCACAGTCTAGTAACTCTAGACAGAGGAAATTTCAAAAACAGGTTGTGGCAATAGAAAATAAAAATTCAAATGAGAACTGGCTCCTGAAATTCCTATAAAGAACTATGAGTCAAGCCTTAAGGAAATTTCTATACCAAGGTCCTGGTTATGAAATCATGCCATGTCTCCACATAGCAAGGCAAACTCTCTTATGTGGCTTCATTGGGGAATAAGCTACTTTATTTCATAATAATGATTAGCATTAGTGAACTGACTGCCTAATATGTGCCTGACACTTTTGTAAGCTCTTACTACACAACAGCCCAATGAAACTGATATTATTATTATCCTCACTTTACCATTGTGATACAAAAGCACAGAATATTAATTGCCATGCCTAAGTATACTCAGTTTGGAAATGGCAAAGCTGAAACTTAAATCCAAGCAATTTGACTCTAGAACTGAATTCTTAACCAAATTATTACATTGGGTTTTTTAAAATATAAGCATTCCTGCTATTGCACCATATATATGTTTATGGGGGGAAAAATGCTTTCTATAAAATCACATGGTAAAAATAACATTGGCTTTTGGGATAAATAGGGCTAGAGAAGAAAACTCAAAGTGTATTGTACCTGGAAAACTAACAAAAATAATATTAGTCCTAAGAAAACCACAAATACCTTTAAAATACGCTTAACATTGGCATCTAGTATCACAGTTAGCTCTTTACAACTCAAACCCTGAGGCTTATACATCTTCCTGAAATAAACTTCCTGGAGGGCATTTACTTCTAATAGAAACATGTTCATCAAAATCAAAAATCCTATCTAAACTGTAGCCTGTTTTTTTGTCAATCCATTGTTTTAATAAGGGCAGAAATGTCAGCACGTCCCTGTCATGTACACTTGTATCTCACTGTACTTAACACAGTGGAGTGCAGGCATGGCTTGCACTAAGAGAGACACTTTTCTGGAGTTCCTGTTCTTTTCATAAGGACTTTACATACTGCTAATGCTTTTCTTTAATTGTGAGAAAACTCATCCTAATCACTTGACAAAATTAACACCCAGAGAAAAATCATGTATGAATCAATAACTCTTTAACATTATGCTAATATCACCTCCTGTCTTAGTCCATTTCAACTACTATAACAAAATACCCGAGACCAGGTACTTTTAAAATAATAGAAATTTATTTCTCATAGTTGAGGAGGCGAGGAAGTCCACGTCCCACAAACCAGCAGATTCAGTGTCTGATGCAGGCTGCTCTGTGCTTCCAAGATGAAACCTTCTTGATGCATCCACACATGGTGGAAGGGCAAAGGGGACGAATGTTGTGTCCTCACATGGTAGAAGAGATGGAAGGGTCAGCCAGGTTTCTGAAGCCTCTTTCATAAGGGCCTTAACCCTCATGACTTAATAACTTCCCAAAGGCCCCACTTCTTTTGTATTTTATTTCAAAATATTAAGGGGGTAAAAATGGTTTTGTTACATGGCTCAAGTTGAGACTATAAATGTGCCCATCACCCAAATAGTGTTCACTGTACCCGTTAGGTGGGTTTTCGCCCCTCCCCTTCTCCCTCCTCTCCCCTGCTTGATTTCCAATGATTTTTTTCTTCTCTCTGTGCACTCGTGTGCTCATCGGTTAGTTCAAATTTGTTAGGGAGTGTATGTGGTTTTTCTTTTTCCATTCCTGAGATACTTTGTTTAGGATTATGGTCTCCAATTTCTTACAGATTACTGCAAAAGGCATTATTTCATTCTTTTTATGGCTGAGTAGTACTCCATAGTATACACATACCACATTTTGTTAATCCACTCACAAACTGATGAGGCCTCACTTCTTAATTTTAATGAACTTTGGAGGAAGACATGCATTCAAACCATAGTACTCTTTTATTTACCTAAGAAGTAATCAGTGCCCCTAAACCCCACAGATAATAGGACAGACATGATTGTAGCTAGTTGTGATCAACTCTATTATTCTACATATAAAAACGGTGAAAGTACTAGAGTTTAGTCACATTTACTCATAGAAAAAACTATCCTGACCATACTTCCCTTCATTTGTTTCAGTAAATATTTCTTGAGTATCTATTAATACCACATGTGGGGCATTGTACAGAGGGTTGGGGATACAGTGGGACAGAAGACGGACATTACTCTTCTCATCCTGAAAACCAGAATTTTACCAAAGAAGTGTGAAGTCTGGATTGTTGTACTAACTAATGGATAAAATAACTTCATATTCTGGGTTTTGCTTCCAGTCAATTACAACCCTCTCACTCCACACATCTACATATATCTAAAAACACAGAAAACAGATGACTTGATCCAAATATGCATTCCTCAACCCAGTGACTTTTTAATATTATTGTGAAACACCTCATCCATCTGACATATTATGCAAACATGGTGTTCTGAGCGATTTAATTGTCCTAGAAACTGAAATATATTCCATTCTTGGAAATCCTATTTTAAACAGAAAGAATCCTCCTAAAAGTCTAATACTCTGATTTCTTAAATAAAATACAGTACCCAAAATCTAACCCTGCTGAGATCAAATTGAGGAGTCCAAGTCTACCAATGCCATCCCCACCCTTCTTACTATACCAACCTCTACAAGCTTATTTCAGAGACTGGTAATGCTCATTATAATATTGTATGCCACGACTTTCACTTAGAATGATGTATTTACCACCTGAGCCAGTTCAGGTCCCCTGAGATATTGACTCCAAAATGGCATTAGAAATAATCAAGAGAATCAGTGGGTTGATCACCCGTCAAGGACAAAGGAGAAGAGAGCAGAAATAGGTGGGAAGAGCTTTCATGTTGCGTTGTAGATCTGACATCATCTGTGAAAGAAGAGACAGAAGGGAGAATTGACTAGGAATAGGCTCATACCACAGCTCAGTACTGAGAAAGTCTCAGCCAGGCCAAAGGGGAGTCCCTGCCTATCAGAAGAGTGCTGCATATAAAAGGGATGGCCCTGCTCTTAGAATCACTGCCATGCTCAGCTGGTAGCAGTTTGCGGGAAGCGTGACTTCAGTGTGCAGGGTCTCAGTCAACTATGTTCCTTTGTAGTAGTGCCCCTCCATGGCCTCCATATAATTCATTTTGTAAGAATTGGTTATGCCTTCCTAGGAATTAATGAGAGTAAATGATGGAGGAGAGTGAGGCACCTATCACATGGAAATGTCTAACCACATTTTTGGAGGGTATTAGGGGCTAGCATTTTGTTAAGGTTTCAGTTACTTTATTGACAGAGGCACTTTATGTTTCCAAAGGCAAGGCAAGTCACCCTGTGAGGCAACTAGGTGACATCACTACTAACGTCTACCTGCTCTTATTGGAAGTTGTCACTGTTCTCAGAATCTCAACTACCACATATATATCCATTCATCAATCAGAATAAAGGCATTTATTGTCACCAATTACATTGTTATATTATTGGCATAAAGAAAGTGAAGAGAGAACTGCTAAGATCAACTTTAAAGAACACTGGCATTAAGAGATGGAGAAGGAAGGATGACATCAACAAGATGGTAGAATAGGAGCTTTCTACCTCCCACAGAAGCACCAATTTTGACAACTACCTACAAATGAGAGTACCTTTGTGGGAATCTAAGAGTCCATCAGAGAAGTTCCAGTACACAATTACAGCAAAAAAAAAAAAAAAATTCAAAGGATAGATTCTTTGAAGAGAGTCAAATAATGGTTTCACATGACCCATATCACTCCTCCTGAAAGACAGCACAGCTCAATGCAGAAAGATGCTACAATGGTCCACAGTTTCTCTCACTGTGGAAAGTAAGAGGACAGTGACTAAGCTCCTGCATCTCTGAGCCATAGGGATGCTGACTAAAAGGACCATTTCTTTCTCATACCACCTATAAAACTGAGGTGATAGACATATCTGAGTGGTTAAGATACCTAGGATCAGGGAAGAGAAGACATAGCCTACTAACTGCTCTGCAAACTCCATTAGGAAGCTCACTGAAAAAAAATGGGGTGACTCAACTGTGGAACCCTCAACTGGCTCATGGGCATCCCCAGTGCTCTGTGCGCCTCACCTCCCTAATCCTAAAGAAATGGAGATCTATGAATTTCTTGAAAAAGAACTCAAAATGGCCAGAGGTGGTGGCTCAAACCTGTAATCCTGGCAGTCGGAGAGGCCAAGGTGGAAGGATTGCTTGAGGCTAGGAGTTCAAGACCATCCTGAGCAAGAGTGAGACCCTATTTCTACAAAAAAATAGAAAAATTAGCCAGATCTGGTGGTACATACCTATAGTCCCAGCTACTTGGGTGAGGTAGGGGGATGGCTTGAGCCCAGGAGTTTGTGGTTGCAGTGAGCTATGGTAACATCACTGCACTCCAGCCAGGGCAACAAAGCAAGATCCTGTCTCGAAAAAAAAAAATCAAAAGAATTGTTTTAAGAAAACTCAGAGATCTACATGTATATAGACAACTCAACAAAATATTTTTTTTAAAAATACACAAACAAAACTTGTAGTTAAATAAAGATAAATCACAAAAAATAAACCAAACAGAAATTCTGGAGCTTAAAAATGCAATAATTGAAATGAAAAATGCAGTAAAGAGCATGAACAGCAGATTTGATCAAACAGAAGAAAGACTTTGTGAAATAAAAAACCTGTCATTTTATTTTAATATTTTATTTCTCAAAAGAAGACATGGAAATGGCCAACAGATATATGAAAAAGTGCTCAACATCACTAATATTCAGGGAAATGTAAATAAAAACCACAATAAGATATCAACTCACCCCAAGTAGAATGACTATTTTCAAAAAGACAATAACAAAGGCAGGTTAGGATGTAGAGAAAAAGGAACATCCATACACTGTTGGAGGTGCATGCCTGTAGTATTACAGTCATTATGGAAACAGTATAGAGGTTCTTTAAAAACCTAAAAGTAGAACTACATATGATGCAGCAATCCTACTACGGGGCATATATCTGAAAGAAAGGAAATCAGTATATCAGAGAGATATTTGTACTTCCATGTTTATTGTTGCACTATTCACAATAGCCAAGATACAGAATCAATATAAGTGTTCATGAATTGATGAATGGATAAAGAAAATGTGGTATATATACACAATAGGATATTATTTGGCTATAACAAAGAATAAAAGTGTCATTTACAGCAACACTGATGGAACTGGAGGTCATTATGTTAAGTGAAATAAACCAGGCACAGAAAGACATATATCACATGCTCTCACTCACATAGCTCATATGTGGGAGCTAAAAACGTGAATCTCATGGAGATAGAGAGTAGAATGGTGGTAACTAGAGGCTGCTAAGGGAAGGGGGGAAGAGGGTTGAAGAGAAGTTGATTAAGAGGTACAAAAATATAGTTAGATGGAAGAAATAAGTTCTAGTATTTGATCATATAGTACAGAAACTGTAACAATAATTTATTGTATATTTTGAAATATCTAGAAGAGAAAAAGTATAATGTCCCCAACACAAAGAAGGACAAATGTTTGAGGTGATAGATATACATATCACAAATTTGATCATTACACATTATATATAAATATAAAAATATTAATTGTACCCCAAAAATATGCACAACTACTATATATCAATAAAAATATTTAAATTTTTTAAAAGCAAGAATAAAAACAGAAAATTAAAAAATATTCAATCAAATAAGAAAAAAAGAATGAAAAGGAACCAAAAAAGCCTACAGAATTTATGGAACATCATCAAGATAGCCAACATTCACATTATAGAAGTAAAATAGAGGGAGAACAGAGAGAGAAAAGGACAGTAAACTTATTTTGAAAAAAAAATAATGACTGAAAATGAAAACTTCCCTAATCTGGAGAAAGATGTGGACATCTAGGTACATGAGTGCCAATGTCTTTGAAGAGGTTCAATCCAAAGAAGACTTCACTGAGACACATTACAATCAAACTGTCAAAAATAAAAAACAAAGAAAATTTTGAAAGCAGCAAGAGAAAAGTGATTTATCACATGCAAAGGAACATCCATAAGGCTATCAACATATTTCTCAGAAGAAACCTTACAGATGAGGAGATAGTAGTATAATATATTCAAAATGCCAAAAGAAAAAACCTACCAACTACATTAACTGGCAAAGATGTCCTTCATAAATACAGGAGTGTAAAACACTTTCTAAGACAAACAAAAGCTGACCCATAGACCTGCCTTACAAGAAATTCTAAAGGGAGTTTTTCAAGCTGAAGTGAAAGAACACTAATTAGTAACATGAAAAGATATGAAGTTATAAAACTCACAGGTTAGTACAGAGTGAAAAGTATATTTTAATACTGTGATGGTGATGTGTAAATCACATCTAACCCTAGTATAAAGGTTAAAAGACAAAAATATTCCATTATCTGATCTGTATTACAAATCTGTAGTAATCAAAATAGTATGGTACTGGCATAAAAACAAACATAAACCAATGGAACATAATAGCAAGACCAGAAATAAACTCACATATATAGGGTCAACTAATTTTTGACAAAGGTACCAAGAATACATAATGGGGAAAGGATAATTGCTTCAATAAATAGCATTAGGAAAACTGTATATCTGCATGCAGGAAATGAAACTGGACTTCATCTTACACTATACACAGAACCTAAATCAAAATTAATCAAACAATTAACACAAGAAACACAAGAACTGATAATACTGCCTGATCTCAATTATCCAGAATATTTTTTTTAAAAGTCAAACATAGAAACGGAGAGTAGTGGAGTGATTACCAGATGCTGGGGGAGGAGGAAATGGGAGATGTTGGTCATAGGATACAAGCTTTTCATTATAAAATGAATAAGTTCTGGAGACCTAATGTACAACACGTTGACTATAGTTAATAATGTACTGTGTATTAGAAATTTGCTAGGAGAGTAGACCTTAATTATTCTCAGCACAAAAAAGGTATCTATGTGAGATGATAAATATTCAAATTAGCTTGACAGTATTAATCATTTCACAATATATATGTAAATAAAAACATCACATTGTACACCTTAAATATATATAATTTCTGTCAGTTATACCTCAATAAAGCTGTAATAAAGAAGATGGGCAGCAGTGATCTCCCATTATCTTCCTTAACTGTGCTCATGGTGAGTCCTAGCACTCTCCCTCTGTATCCACATCTTCCCAAATGACCTGCCTTTCTTTCTAAACTCCCACAGGACATCATTGTTTTTGCTCTTAGATTTTATCCCTTAACTCTCCATGGTCAAACTTGCTGCCATCACATTATTTCAAATAATTATTTCATAAATAAACCAGTTTCTCAAGCTAGACAGTTTTGAGTGAATTTCTCACCTACCATCAACCTTTATAATTATTTAGTCACCAGTATCTTTTAAGGAATCTATTACACAACGTCTGGCATGGAGATAAATACTGAATACATCTCAGTTGATTCTAAATAAAAGAGATATGGGTTACAGTTAGGTAAGTGTATTGATAATCCAGCATTTGTAACAAAACATTTTTGTAATTCAATTAATTAGAGGACTTACAAATTACATAGTTAGTATCAGATTATTGGATAACTTTTCCTGACTTTATAGATTAGAGCTTAAATGGAGACTAACTATAAAAAAACCTTTGTGCCATAAAGCAGCATTGACGCTCTTGTGCGAAGTCCTGTAAACCTCCCTCTATCCACCATCACTATAAATTTCCCTCTAACCCTTTGGGAACATTTATCACTTCTGAGTGTATTATATTTCCAAAATAGTTGTCAAGGAAAGAAAAGTGGAGAGTTATACCAGTGCTCTGAATAACCAAATTATTGGAGTATGTTGGACATCTAAGGTTTGAGTGCCCATTGAGAGCCAAATAACATAGATTTTGCCCTCTATAACACCTTGTGAAAGGCTGACCCAAATTTTCTTCATATTTTCAGAAAATATATCTTCTCATGGTTATCTCTGATTCCAAGAGCTTGTTTCTGCTGAATCGTGTAATCCTAAATGTAAAACCGAGTCCCTTCCTTGATTTATACAAGCATGCAGACACACAATCAAAACATCAACAAACATATTGTAGTATGTGACTTCTAAGTTAACCCCCACTGTCTCGTGCCTCTCAGCATTCATGCCTTTCAGCATTTATGCCCTGTGTGATCCCCTCCTGCAGAGTGTAAGCTGAACCTGGTGACTGGCTTTGAACTGATTAAGTCCTGAAAAGGTGATGGGATGTCACTTCTATGATTAAGTAACAAAATTGTGGCTCCATCTCTTTGGAAGACTCTCTCTTGCTTTCTGGACTACAAAATTTAATGTAGGAAGCTTCCATATCAGAGAAACCTGTGTCAAGGAGATGAGGGTGATGTCCACACAACAGCAATTAAGTACCTGATGGCCTCAGTCCAACATTTTGGAAGCAAATCCTTCCCTAGTCAAGCATTCAGTTGAGATCTCAGCCCCAACCAATACCTTGATTGTAGCCTTGTGACAGACCCTGAAGTAGAGGACTCAGCTAAGCCATGCCCAGATTTCTAAACCACAGAAACTGTGAGATAATCTATATATAATATTTTAAACTGCTAATTTTTCTGGTAATTTGTTATGTAGCAATAGATAAGTAATACACATGCAAACAGAAAATGAGATACACATATGTGCTTTATGTTTAGCATACTTTACTGGAACTTGGAAAAGCTAAGTAGGAGTTTACATCATGGGCATGTAAAAACAAATTTCAAATTGAGTGCAAAATATTGTACTCAGTCTGTCAACAGCCTACTATGAGGGCTTTGTTTTGCTTTGGTTTTGTTTTAGGGGGGAGGTTTTATTTTTTCTTTTTTGCTTTTATTTATCTAACCAATACTTCTTGCCTCACTATCTTCCATTTCTCTTTCCTAACTCTGCACTTTCAGATTTCATTTCAACTCTTTCCAACTCCTATTCCCAGTTTATCTCCAGGATATTTTGTCTTTAATATGCATATTAATCAAGAGCTCTTCTACAAAAGGACATTCCAAAAACAGGATCCATCTTCCCAGTTACTCATCTGTTTATTCAGCAATCATTTAATAATCCAAGGCAGTATTCTCGGCACTAGGTTTACAGTGGTAAGATTAAAAACACCTAGTCTGTGTTTTCATGTAGCTTATAATCACATTGGTGGGAACAAACATTAAACAGACAAATAAATATATAAATGAATAATTATAAAACAGGTAAGTGCTTGGAAGATAAAAAACCATATACTCTGCTGAAAATAAAGGGGAGAGACTTTCTGAGACAATTTTTCATTAATCCCAGAGAAGCTTTCCTTTTAGACAACATTTAGTTTGAAATTTGAAGAATCAGAAGTGAGGGAGGAACACCTTGGATCATGGCTCTCCGGGGTAAAGACCGAATAGAGGCTCTGAGGGAGGACAGAGCATGCATGAGGTATTCTAAGAACTAAAGTGCAGACAATTGGCTGGAGCAATAATGAGAAAAAGAAAGTGGCTCAAAATGAAGCTGGAGAAGAAAGCAGAAGCCAAAATAGCCAGAATCCTGCAACTCAAGGTAAGGAGATTGCAAATGATTCTATTTACAATAGGAAGCCAATGAAGGGCTTGAGTGAGAGAAAGACAAGATTTGATTTACCTTTTTAAAGAACCGCTATGGCTGTTATGTAAAGAGTAATTTGGAAGAAATATAAAACAGAAGCATGTGAATCAGTTAACAAATAACTAAAATAGACAATAGAGAGAAGCTGGTGTAATAGATAAAAGAGTGGAAGCAGAATTTGGAAAAGATAGACAGGTTCAAAGATATAGGTAGCATCAACAGGTTTGGTGAGGGAGATGAAACAATCGAGAATCAAAGGTAACTCCCGAATTTCTAAATAATCCAGAAGGCAGTTGTGATCATATATAGCATGTCCTTTTTCTTTGTGACCTAGGGACTGCAACTCTATGAAAGAAAAGAAGCAAAGTTTTCAGTGGTACCCTATATTGCTATTTGGACTTTTTTCAATGTATTTCATTAAAGTACTTGGTTTCAAACTGATCGAATATTATCGTGATATATCATTGCTGTTCATTGTTCCTATTTTACATAAATAGATGTAAAAAAATTGGCTTTAATTATTTAAATTATATCTTGTTGCTCCCTCATGTGCAGTGAAGCAATATGACATAATTTGTCAAGAAAAGAAAATCACAGAAAGGGTCAAGTATCACAGATGTTCCAAAGAGATCTTTTGCCCAGCATATCACATAGCTGTTTTTTGGCACTTTTAATGTGTTAAACATTTGGCTAATATCACTGCTGAATCTTCAGAAATTTCAAGGCAGGTAAGTTTGATGTTCTCCAATTATATTAAAAGAGAGGTAAAAAGGTTAAATGACACACTTCCAAGAAGAAGGAAGAATTGGCCTCAAAGCTAGGGGAAGTCCTCAGAGTATTTTAATCTTAATTATATATTCATTATTTTCAGAAGATATTAAATATCATTAATTGATGCCTGTGAAGTGGTTGAAATTCAGGGAGGGATTTTGAGAGTGTAGATGAACGCTATGGGGGAGACATCTCTATTTTATGGTAACTGCACCCCAGGCCTCCTAATGTGCAGCCTTGTTTCTTATTAACAGAGTGTAAAATCGTGTAGGTGAAAGCAGAAAAGAGTTGTACCAGCTTGAAAAAACAGATAATGCTCTACTTGTTAATCAAGAGGAAAAGAAAAAATCATTTTACTGACAGGGCAGTATTAACTTCATGGATGCTTTGAAAGAAGAGCTACGAAAAAATTTAGTTGCCACAATGAGAAAACTAGAGAACAAAAGAACATGTAAAAGAGTGTGTAGGAAATAGGACATCAGGATTCATCCGTGCTAAAGTACAATGAAAAGCCCGTCTTTTTCTTATGTATCCTGAGGGCATTACTAACCTAACTTTAGTGTACATTAGAATCGCCCTAGGATGCTTATTAAATATGATTAATTCACTATACTATGCCCTGAGATTCTGTTCTGGTAGGTCAGATCTGGGTCAGAATTCAAGAATCTGAGTTTAACAGATCCCATTGTAGGCAGAAGTGCAAGGTTCCACCATAATTTTGGGCACACAGCCCAAGAACTGCAGCTGCCTGCCTAAGTGAATGCTCTCCTTCCTTCCTCTAGTGACATCTTCCCTAGCAGACAGGTTCCAAGCATCTTGAATCACTTGCAGTGATCAACCATGTTAACTCTCTTGTGAAGCATCTCCTGAGTTCCCCTAAGCAAAATGAGCACCTTGGTGCTTCCAAGGCTGTGTTTAATTATTTTATTATAGCATTTATCAAATTATATTATAATTATCTTCTTATGTGAGTCACTCTCCTATCAAAATACAATCAACTTAAATATAGTGAGTTAATTTTTATATCTCTGGTATCTGCACACTTCTTGGCACATAAAAGGCATGCTATAATTTTTCTGGCATAGAAGAATGAAAGTAGAATTAATTAAAGCACAGTCTTGCTATTTACTCACATAACTTCTTTGCATGCTCTCTGGAGGAGAGAGAGAGCAAGCTCTATAATATCTCTCTCTTTTCTTCCTTTTTTATTTCAGAATATTATTGGGGTACAAACAATTTAGTACATGAATTGCTTTTGTACAGTCTGAGTCAAAGTTATAAGTGTGTCCATTACCCATATAGTATACATTGTACCCATTAGGTGTGAATTTACCCATCCCCTCCCCCAACCTTCTTGATTTCCACTGAATTTTACTACCATGGGTACACATGAGTGTTGATATATTAGTTCTAATTTAGTAGTCAGTACCTGTGGTTTCTGTTCTTCCATTTTTGTGATACTTCACTTAAAAGGATGGTCTCCAGTTCCATACAGGTTGTTACAAAAGATATTAGTTCACCATTTTTTATGGCTGAGTAGTGCTCCATGGTATACATACACCACATTTTATTGATCTCCTCCTGTATTGATGGGCACTTGGGTTGATTCCATATCTTTGCAATTGTGAATTGTGCTACTGTAAACATTTGAGTGCAAGTATCTTTTTTTCCTTTGGATAAACACCCAGTAGTGGGATTGCTGGCTCAAAAGATAGGTCCATTTTTCAGTTTTTTGAGGTATCTCCATTCTCCTTTCCATAGAGATTGTACTACTTTTAAGTCCCAGCAACACTATATACATGCTCCTTTCTCTCCGAATCCACATCAGCATCTGTTGTTTGGGGACTTTTTGATAAAAGCCATTCTCACTGGAGTTAGGTGATATATCATTGTGCTTTTGTTTTGCATTTCCCTGATAATTAGAGTTGTTGAGCATTTTTTCATATGCTTATTGGGCATTAGTCTATCCTTGTTTGAAAAGCTTTTGTTCATGTTTTTGCCCACTTTTTAATGGGGTTGTTTGATGTTTGCTGATTTGCTTGAGTTCTTTGCAGATTCCGGTTCTTAGCTCTTTATCAGATATATAATATATAAATATTTTCTCCCATTCTGTAGGTTCTTTATTCAGTCTATTGATTTTTTTCCTTAGGTGTGCAAAGTTTTTAAATTTAATCAGGTTCCATTTACTTATTTTTGTTGTTACTATGCTTGCCTTTGGGGCTTTCTTCATAAATTCTTTGCCTAAAATGATACCTAAAGAGTTTTTCCAAACTCTTCTTCTATAATCCTTATAGATTCCTGCCTTGGGTTTAAATCTGTTATCCATCATGAATTAACTTTTGTGAGTGGTGAGAGGTACAGATTCTGTTTTAGTCTTCTGCATGTGGCTATCCAATTTTCTCAGCACCATTTATTGAGGAGGGATTTTTTTCCCCAGTGTATGTTTTTGTCAACTTTGTCAAAGATCAGATGGCAATATGATGATGGTTTTATATCTGGGTTCTCTGTTCTGATCCATTGGTCTATGTCTCTAATTTTGTGCCAGTTTCATGCTGTTTTGGTTACTATAGGCCAGTAGAATAGCTTGAAGTCTGGTAAAGTGATGCCTCCTGATTTGTTCTTTTTGCTTAAAGTTGCCTTGACTATTTGGGGTCTTTTCTGGTTCCACATAAAGCATAGAATTATTTTTTTCTAGATCTGCAAAAAATGACATTGGAACTTTGATGGGGATTATATTGAATCTATAATCACTCTGGGTAGCATAGACATTTTAACAATGTTGATGCTGCCCATCCAAGAACATGCTGTTTTTCCATTTGTTTGCGTCCTCTGTGATTTATTTTCTCAGTGTTTCATAGTTCTCCCTATGGAGGTCTTTCACCTCCTTGGTTAAGTGTATTCCCAGTATTTTATTTTCTTTGTTGCTATTGTGAAAGGTATGGAGTCTTTGATTTAATTCTCATCTTGACTGTTGTTGGTGTATATGAATGCTACTAATTTGTGTACATTGATTTTGTATCCTGAGACTTTCCTGAATTTGTTTATCAATTCCAGCAGTCTCTTGGAAGAATCTCTGGAGTTTTCTAGATATAATATCATACCATTAGCAAAGAGGGATAGTTTAACTTCTTTCCCCCTTTGAATACCCTTGATTCCTTCTCTTGCCTGATAGTTCTGGCTAGGACTTCCAGCACTATGATGAATAAAAGTGGTGATAATGGGCAACCTTGTCTGGTTCCAGTTCTAAGTGAGGATGCTTTCAATTTCTCCCCATTCAGTATGATGTTGGCTGTGGTATTGTCATATATGGCTTTTAAAATATTGAGGTATATTCCATCTATGCCCATTTTCTTAAGATTCTTATCATAAAAGGGTACTGAATATTGTCAAATGCTTCTTCTGCATCAATTGAGAGTATCATATGGTCTTTTTGTTTTTGCTTCTATTTATGTGGTGAATCATATTTATAGATTTGCATATGTTGAACCATCCTCGCATCTTTGGCATGAAGCCCACTTGATCGTGATGGATTATGCATTTGATGAGTAGCTGAATTTGGTTTGCTAGGATTTTATTGAGAATTTTTGCATCTACATTCATAAGGGATATTGGTTTGTAGTTTTCTTTTTTTGTTGTGTCCTTTCCTGGCTTTGGTATAAGGGTGATATTGGCTTTATAGAATGACTTGGGGAGAATTCCTTCTTTCTCTATGCTATAAAATAATTTCTGCAGTGTAGGTACCAGTTCTTTGAATGTCTGGTAAAATTTGACCATGATACCATCTTTTCTGGGAATTTTTTTTGTTGGGAGATTTTTATTGGTGCTTCAATTTTGTTACTTGATATTAGTCTGTTCAGGAGTTCTATTTCTTCCTTATTGCAGCTAGGAAGATTGTGTGCTTCCAGAAATTTGTCCATTTCCTCAACATTTTCTATTTTATTTGCACAGAGATTTTTATGGTATTCACAGATGATATTTTGTATTTCCATGGTATAAGTTGTATTATATCCTTTTACATTTCTGATAGAGCTTATTAGGGTCCTTTCTTTTGTTTCTGGTTAATCTAGCAAGAGGTCTGTCATTTTGTTCATCTTTTGAAAGAACCAAATTTTTGTTTCATTAATCTTCTGTATAATTCTTTTGTTATCAATTTCATTTAGTTCTGCTCTGACCTTAAGTATTTCTTTTCTTCTGCTGAGTTTGGGATTGGTTTGCTCTTCCTTTGCCAATTCCTTGAGATGATTCATTAGATTGTTGATTTGTGATCTTTCTGTCTTTCAGATGTAGGCATTTATGGCTATGAATTTTCTTCTTATGACTTCATTTGCTGAATCCCACAGATTTTGATAATTTTTTCATTTAAATTAAAGAATCTTTTGATTTACATCCTAATTTCTCCTCGATCCAATACCCACTCAGCAGTGAGTTGTTTAATTTCCTTGACTTTATGTAGAGTTGAGTGTTTCTGTTTTAATTGATTTCTAATTTTATTCTACTGTGATCTGAGAAGATAAGCAGTATAATTTCTCTTTGTTAAAATTTGTCAAGGCATATTTTGTGGCCTATGATGTGATCATTCTTAGAAAATGTTCCATGAGCTGATGAGAAGAAAGTATATTCAGTGGTTTGGGGGTAGAATTTTCTCTAAATGTCTATTAGGCACACTTGTTTCAGGGTTCAGTTTAAGTCCATCATTTCTTTGCTTATTTTCTGCTTGGAGGATCTGTGCCATTCTATCCATGGGGTGTTGAAGTCCCCGGCTGTTTCGATGCTGCTGTTTTTCATTTTGTTTAGATCAAGTAGGATTTGTTTTATGAATCTTGGCACCTGTGTGAGGTGCATAAATATTTAGTATTATTACATCTTCTTGTTGAATTGTTCCCTTCTTATTGTTGCTCCATTATATAATGACCATCTTTGACTCTCTTTAAATTTTCTGATTTGAAGTCTATGCTATCTGACATGAGCATGGTTACACCAGCTTTCTTTTGGTTTAAATTTGCATGGAATATTTTTTTACATCCCTTTTCCTGAGTCTGAATGAGTCTTTGTGGCTTAGCTGTGTTTCCAAGAGACAGCAAATACTGGCTTTTTTTTTT
>VBSM01003039.1:8978430-8989590 GCA_008086735.1 Cheirogaleus medius | reverse complement strand
ACTTCTTTTAGATTTACTTTGGCCAGTCTAATGATTATGTGTCATGTTGGTTGCCTCTTTGTGATGAGTCTGCCAGGGGTCCTTTGAGCTTCTTGAACCTGGATGTCTAGATTTCTGGCAAGGTTAGGAAAATTTTCTTCAATTATTTCTTCAAATAAGTTTTCCAACTCTTGTGTATTTTCTTCTTCACCCTTGGGGATGCCTATGATTCTTATGTTGGGCCTCCTCACATAGTCCCATATTTCTTATACATTTTGTTCATTCTTCTTGTTTCTAAGTTTTTTCTCTTTGACTGACTTGTTTAAGTCAAGGTGTTGTCTTCAAGCTCTGAGATTATTTCTTCTGCCTGATATAGCCTATTGTTAAGGTTTTCCACTCTGTTTTTTATTTCCTTGAATTAATTTTTCATTTCTAGAAGTTTTGTTCAATTTTTTAATAATTTGATTTTCTCAGTAAATTCTTTGTTCATTTCCTGCATTGTTTTTGTAGTTTTTTATGTTGGGTTTTTATTTTCTCTTGAATTTCATTGAGCTTCCTTACAATCCATATTCAAAATTCTTCATCTGTCATTTCTATCTTTTCATTTGTTTAGTAACCATTGGAAGGGAATTATTGTTTTATTTTAGGGCTGTCCTTTCACTCTGATTTTTCATGTTTCTGGAGTTCTTTCACTGATTCCTTCTCATCTGGCCTCTCACTCAAGACCTGGAGGTGCTAGGCCTGGCTTATGGGCCTATGTGCAGGTTCCCAAGGACCAATCCCTCAGCATGCCAGACAAGGAGTGCTGGTCCTGAGTTTCCTATGTGGTGTTCTAGCCAGTTTAGTGTGCCACTTGAGTTACCTCTGACCTGCTGTGTTCACCTCTTCCCAAAAATGTGTAGTGAATTAGGTCCCCCAGCTTACTCTTGGTGGCAGTGAGTAGTATTTTTGAGTATGGATCAGCTATACCTTGTTTGCTTTATGTTGAAAGATGCTTAGATGGGCTATATCATTGTTCTTCCTGTCGCTGGCTGATGTTTGTGTGAGAGAGCCAGCTGCTGAGATTTCTTTGTGTTTGTGGTAGACTCTCATCCCCTAGGTGAAGTACTTGAGTGTCTCAAGCTTTAGAATTCACCCTATTGCTGTCAGGAGGTTTCTTGATCTCCACCACAACTGACGTAGGGGAAGAACAAGGCAGCTCTTGGGGGGCTCGCACATTGGTTTTCTGGTCACTAGGGGGAGCCACTAGTAGGAGGGTCAGGACAAGCTCTCCAAACCAGGAGAGCTATTCACAGGAGAGAGACCTAAAGGCTTATATGCTAAGGCTCTGGGCTGGGTTCTTTCCAACCTTATGGTGTAGTGTAGTTTTCCTGTAGGGGGGTAAGCACTCCCCCAAATGGCCACTCCTTGGTCCTCCACACACTGTGTAAATTTGGGTCAGTAAATGCTGTAAAGGCCATGCAAATTGACCTCCTTGTCAGTAGGAGGTGCTTGCCAGAAGGAAAAAGCTGCAATGTTGTTTTGGGGTCTTATGACTAGATCCAGTTCCTCTGGAGAAGCACTCGAATGCTCCAGGTGGTAGGTCAGACCCTGGAACTTCCAGATGAGTTCTTAATCTCTGCCACAGCAGAGGTGGGTTGTGGGAGTTTGGCTGGGTGGGGCTGGGTTGGGTGAGTTTGCCCCAGGCTCCTCAGAAGCTGACACAGTAGCTGCTTTGGCAGGGGTAAATGTCTACTCCCAGCTTCTGGGCAAAGCTGTGACAGGAGAGGCTGAAGTGGCCCCACCCAACCAGAAAGTCTGTCTATGGAGGCAGGTTTGTTCGAGGTTCACAATCTGGCAGTCTGTAGTGGGCCTTGCTCCTCTTCCCCCTCCTCTGTTTCAAGGTTTTCCCCCTGGCATCTGCCAGGAGGCAGGTGCTCAGATGAACTGAGCTCCGCCACAACTGTGCTGTGGTCCGGAATGTGTCCTGCCCATGATCCTGGCCTGAGCTGAGGGTGTAGCCCTCCCATGGGGGAAGAGGTTCCCCACAAGCACATCATAGCTAGGACCCACACTGCATTCTCCCCCCTGATATTCCCATGTGGCCTATCTCACCTCCCTAGATCAAGAAAGTCAATCCCTGACCATGCCAGGAAGAATCGTGTTTGACTCAAGTGGCCCACGGGTGCCCAAGCAGGATCAATGTCCCTCTGCCTTGGTCATGCCCCACTCTGATGGAGGCACTGGGCAAGCAGCACTAGGGAGGGCCAAGGAGCAGAGAGCTCATAGTCTGAGCACCCCTTGGTCCACTGCAGGACCCCAAGAGGAAAGGCCTGAGTCTCACACTCTGTGGAGGCCTCTGTTTTGTGGCTCAATTGTCTCTCTGTAGCCACAGGTGGGGAAGGGAAGGACAGGAAAAGAGTCTGCATGGAGGAATGCTAGCACTCTGGTCGTCTCTGACCCTCTCTCTGGGAGGCAGTCTGCCCAGAATTTTCAGACTCTGGAATCACGCAGATCACCCTGGACACATTGCACTCATGCTCCTGCAGTCTGGGCCGGAGTTGGGAAATATCTGTGTGGGAACAAGCAGGACAAAACCTGAGAAGTTGAAGCCCCCTGGGGAAGATAAAGGTGCACGGGGTAGAGAAGCAGTATGGCACCTGCCATCCCAGCCCAGATCTGTCGGTCGGGAAGTGCACCAGGGGGGCTGGGAGCCTGGTGCCCCATCCACAGGCAGTTCCCAGCTCACTGGCAGCAGCAGTCTCTGGGCTCATGTGGGCTGAAAGTCTCTCCAGCAGCTCAGGATCCCACTGACTGTCAGAGATGTGGGGGAGGGAAAAGCAAACCGCTCCACCTACCCTTCTGGCTGGACTCCAAGCCTCTGGGCGTTGATCTTTGCCGATACCCTGCTCCTTGTTCTGTACTGCAACTTCTTCCCATGGAGCCTCCTGAAGGCTCTGGCACCTTTCCTTCAGATCCACATCTGATCTATGTCTGTCTGTTCATTAATTCTCTTTCATCTAAAACTTCTTCTTACTGAGACACTCTGGCAGCTGGTGTCTCTTGTCAGCCCTGGTATCTCTTCTTATAAGGCTAGTAATCCCATCATGAGAGCATCCCCCCAAGACCTCACCTAACCCTATTTAACTCCCAAAAGCTCCATTTTTAAATATGATCACATTGGAGTTTAGGACTTCAACACATGGATTTTAGGGGAACAAATTCAGTTTATAAAAAAGGATAATAAATCAGTTGTCTGAAGCTTGCCCTGTAGCTTGAGCTTCTTGCCTTAGTATTAAGCCCCTTGGAGTCCCAGATTCTGCACCAATAAAATGAAAATTTATTTCCCCTATCACCATTATTGTTAAGGAAATATGCTGAAAAGGCTCTAAAAATGGTAAAGCATTATACACAGTGGGGTCAATACAAGGTCCTCTTTAATTTGGAGACTGCTGCAGTCTGTAAAGAACTTCTAAATTGCTAGCAGCACCACACAGAAACGGCAGGACTGGAAATCGGTAAAGCTTGCATTTTCTCTCTTTGAGTGCTTAGAAATTTCTGCCATGGTGTAATTTTTATTAATTTATTTGAATAATTTGATAAACAATTTAATCTGTATAATAATTGTCATTAGCTTTGTTTGTAGGCAAACTCTTTAATGAGAATGCTGAGGGAAATTTTGTGCATTGCATTAGCTTTTATTTGTATTTTTTGGCAGTTATAAGACATGGTTGGCTCCTTATAGTGAGGCTCATAGTGATCTAAAACCTGATCCATCACCCCAGTGGTATGCCTGGACCAAGCATACCATTTTGTTCTGTTTTTTTTTTTAGAAGGAAATTTGTATTGTAATGTCATCCCCAGGCTTGTGCAGAATAGGGTATAAGAAAGAAGATATATTCCTGGAGAGTAGCAGGAAGGAGGAGGAGGAGAAAGAATTGGTTTGGAGATGCACAAGTTCCTGATCTCTCTACATTAGCCTATTACCCAGGTAAGCAACTTGTCAGCTTGGAAAATATTGAGAAAGAAAAAGAGGAGGGAGATACCAAGTTATTAAAGTGCAATGAGGTAAGCTATGGCAGTGATCACCTTTGGATGTCTTGGTGGAGTGAAGGGGACAATGAAGAAAATGAGGCAAATTTCAAGTACTGACAAGAGGAGACATTGCAAGAAAACTGAAGTTATGTATTACTAATGAGGTGTGGCTAGTCATTTCCTTGCAATGCCAGGGACGTTTTGTCTTGCTTTCTTATGGCTTCTCTTGTACATTGCTTGGCTTCTTTCAATCTGGTCTTCCCTTCCTTTGACCACTCTTTGTTATATGTGGAGCATAAAGACAGGGTAAACATGCTTTGGGGGAATTTTCAGAAAAGTGTCTTCAATTTTATAATTTCAGCACACAATACATCCAGTCTTCCTAGCTCTGAAATTGTTCATTCACAATATAATATTTTGATCTCAGAGTGAAACAGAGAAAGCAAGTACAAGGAACATTTCTGCACCTGCAGGATAAAGGCAATTATGACCACTGCCCCACAGGCCTAGCAACCTAAAAGTGCCACACACACACACAGATGGAAATAACAGTTCCCTAAAGATTTCTTCCTTGCCACTTAATTTGTTATTTTTATTTTTATCCAAAATTATTCCATGATCTATATTTTTGCCTGATCTCACACAATCAAAATAACAGTGACAAGAATGGGGAAGAAATGGAACAAAGGCTTTTTCAAAGCAAGATCACAGTTATTAGGTCATTAAATATGAAATGTCCAATTTCACATCAAAACTGTAGTTTATTATGTCTCAAAAAAGAAGCAGTACAATTAATCAAACTATGCCCCTAAACTATCAACACAGTTTTGCCATCTTAACAGTAGCTTGCTTATGCCAGCAGCAAAGAAGCCTGGAGAGTGAGTGGCGATGGAATCAGGAAAGGCATTTTCCACGGCTTTTTGAGAATTGAATATTTTTCCTTGCAAGAAGTGGTCCAAAAACCTGGAAGAAGTGGTAATTAGTTGGTGCAAAGTCTGGTAAATATGGTGTATGAAAGAGTCTTTCCAAGTCCAGCTTCTGTAGTTTGAGAGGCATTATTGTTTAGCAACGTGTGGTCTTGCAAGAAGATTGGCTTGTCTCTATTGGCCAATCTCAGCTGCTTAATGGCAAGCATCCTCATCATTTCCTCCAATTGGTTGCAGTAGACATCTTCTGTAATTGAATGACCAGGTTTCATGAAGCTGTGGTGGATAATACCAGTGCTGGACCACCAACCAGACACCATTACCTTTTTTTGATGAATATTCGATTTCGGACTCTGTTTCAGCACTTTGACTTTATCCAACCATTGTGCTGAATACTTGCAATTGTTAAAAAGGATCTATTTTTTATCATACATAACAATACAATATAGAAATTGTTCACATTTATGTCGTGACAGCAGAGAAAGGCAAGCTTCCAGATGATTTCTCTTCTGATGCTTGTTTAATTCATGCAGTACACATCTATCCACCTTCTTTATCTTGCCCATTTGTTTAAAATGGTCCAATACTGTTGGAAGAGTAATGTCAAATCTTGCTGCTAACACACACATAAGTTGAGATGGATATGCTCCTACTACAGCTTTCTGCTTATCATTATCCACCTTGGTCTCAGGTCACCCACATGGCTCATTTTCAAGATTAAAATCACCAGAATGGAACTTCTCAAACCATTGACGTATTGTGTGTTCATTAGCCACATCCTTCTCAAACACTTCATTAATATTTCAAGCTGTCTGCACTGCATTGGTTCCACAAAAATCTCATATTCAAAATTAACATGAATTTTTGACTTATCCATGGTTCCACAAAAATTGCTCTAAAAATTTTTTTGAAAGATAATTACAAGCCAAGACATGTATTTGAAAGAATAAGGATGTATCTTCACAATAAAAAAACAAAATAAGAAGTGTCAACATGAAATGTCAGAGATATCAACTGTCAAACTAATACTTAAAGAAATCGGACATTTCATAAAATTTTAAGTCAAAAGCATAATTACACTTTCAGGACTTTGCACTATTTCCAAAATTTTCACATCTACATGAAGTGCTGGAAAAGCAAGGTGTCCTAATTCAGTAAAATTGATTCCAAATTTAACCTCTTCTTGTTTGTTATTCTTCATCTGACTTTTTTAAAGAATAATTTAAAAAACTAGAAAGCAGATGGAATTATTATCATTATTAGAACTACTGCTTCTTTAAAATAATTTCAAGTTGTGAAATTATGTCTAAGCCTATCTCCTTTCTTTATAATGAATTTTCATATCTTCATTTTTCAGTGAATTTATTGTCCAGAATGGTTAAGAACCACAGTTAACTGGAGTGGATGCTGGAGTGCTCCAAAATTCCCTCCTGAGTCATTTCTTCTTATTATCCTCATTTTGGCCTCTTCTTGTTTCTAAAACCCCTGATCTTGGAGGTAAATACTCTTCTCTTCAGTTGTTATCCTGTTGAGTTCTGTAGTCTTTGCAATATTGAAATGTAGAAAACTGTATACCTAGGCTTCTAGAGTTTAGAGCAGGTACTTAGTAAAAATACAGGCACAGAACTAAAGACAAGCAGAGTTCAACTTCCATACAAGTCTTTGACTAGTAAGAAGTTTCTCATACCTCCTGGTTGCATCAGTCTGACTCAGGAAGGTGGCACTGGGAGCACCCTAACAAGTCTCCATGAGGCTTGGCTTCCCAACTGCCATTGACCTGGATGGTGCATTAGACTCCTATAAGCTGATAATATCCTGACCACTGCCTGCCTGTCAACTAAAGTGGGAAAGTCATGTTTTTACCATACTATTTTTTTTTTATGATTTTCTTTATTCTGTGAATCACACATTCAACAAAATATATAAAGCATCAATTATGTGCCACATATATGTTTACATTCTTTAAAAGTAAATAATGATCTAGACTTTTCAGAAATTCACTGTCTAGTAGAGAAGAAAGGCATAAACTGATCTATCCAATTTAAAGAAAAATGTCATAGAAGCACCTTTAGAAACTTGGCACTTGTGCCTTTTAATAAATATGGATAGGAATTGCTTTAGTTGGGAAAAAATAAAAGTGAAATCAATAGTTACTACCTATTACTTAATAGGAACTTGTTTTCTTGTTTCTGGAATCATATGACAATTAAATTGAAACTTTACTCTTGAACATGACATTGTTTCTTTAAAATCTAGCTTAAGGCTATTTGGGAATATCACTTGCTTTCTGTAACACAATGGATGCTCTTGAATCTTTAAATAGTCTCCTAGTACTTCTCTAAATAGACCATGTATATCCATTCTATGATCCATTTCTTATGTGTTTCTGGAGTACTGATGATATGCCAGATTCTGTGTGGAAAAGCACTGCGAATGAAAGTGTGAGCAAGAGTTACTAGGAGAAAGAGGGTTTGTGATGCGATGGAGATGCCACTCAAAGTGAAGAGCAGGTACAGAATCCCTGCAGTAAGATATGTCACCTTACTCACCTGAAAAACTGCACCTCATTCCAGGAGCAGAGATTGTCAAGCAGTAAGAGTTGAGTCATCAAGGGAAGTAAGGGCCAGATGATAAAGCATGTTGCATCCCATCTAAAGAGAAGAAATGCAGGCAGCAGATAGGAGGACCAGAGAACACAAGGAATAGTCTCCTGCAAAGAGCCAAGAAGAAGAAATGAACTAAACAAGAACTTGTGGAGATGAAGAGAATGAAAGGATTTGAGAAATATTAAGGACATAGAAAAAACATATTGTGTGGAATGGTCTGCTCTGGTGTTGGGAAGCAAGGAGAGAAAATGGAGGAAAAAGCCCGAGTTTCAAAAGCCTAGGCAAAAAGATGGATGATAGTGGTGCCCTTCTCTCAGAGACAGGCCAGAAGAGAAGCTGGTTGGGGGAGGGACGAGGGAAGATTAGGATTTCAATATGGACCGTTCTGGGTTTTGAGGCATCTATGTGACATCATATGGACACAATCTCTAGAAAACATAGACCTCAAGCTCAACAGTGTGCAAAACTGAATCAAAGAAATCCCCCAGGTAGAATTTTAGTGTAGAAAAAGAATGTGCAACAGAATTCTTCAAATACTATCTGAGCTTTATATTATTCAATTATTAAAAAATTATATTTTCTGGAAATGTATGAATCATGATCCATATATAATACCTCTAGAGTTTTAATTTCTCATTCATTCATTTAAGTTTATTAATCCACTCCTACCTGCTAGATGCTAGGCATAGAACACTGAACAAGATATAATCCTGTTAAGGTTGTGTCCTCAAACTCAAGAGGCACAGAAATGCCATAGGAAATGCCTTTTGACATAGAAACTGAGAAGGCATTCCCTCACTCTCACATGAGCTGCAATAGAGTTTAGTGTCTACAGAAACACCTCTAGAACCAGATTGGTTGGGTTCAAACTGCAGCTTCACCACCTGCTGGATAAGGTTGGAAAGTTTCTTAAACTTCCTCTGCTGCTTTTTCACCCACTCGTCTTAAACGCAATAGTGATAATAGTTACTCTTTCATATAGTTATTATGAAGTTAAAACAGAGCACTTGGAATGCTTCTTAGCACACGGTAAATGCAATAAAAGTGTCAGCCATTATTGGTGCTACCCAAGTACATTCAAGGAATATAAGCACAAGAACTTAGAGCCTTGTTTGTTAGTTGTTGCTTTTCATCTCTCTCTTACTTATATGGTGAAGATTGAGAAGGACTGTGTTTACATTAACAAAAATCAAAGATAAGCAGAAATCAGACAAGATTGTTGACACCTATGTACTTACATCTGACATCTTACATGGCTAACACCAAGGCCCCTTGGTGTACAACTGTGGATTCATGAAGAATTAATAATAACAGTAGTAAACACTCAAAAACATCTGTTAAGTAAATGCAAGAATGAATGGCAGGCTCAAGGAACCAGGTATAAAGATCAGAATAGGCCCAGCATCTCCAACTCATCTAGAAAAAGAGATTAAGGGTAAAGTTGTGGAAATGGGAACTAGAAGTTCCAAAAACAAATTCATTAAAAGAAATGAGTTCGGGGGGAAAAGATAAATAGAGAAGAGGATTGTGAAGTCTATACACTGGAGAAAGTGTTTATGGCCCAAGAAGCAAACTTAATCCCAACCCATGTCCCATCTGTGACTCAGGAGGCAGGGATAAAGGGGTCAGAAGAAAACATTATCTCACTAGAAAAAATGTACATGAAGGAGAAACTTACCACGTAGCCTTTGCTGACTTTGTATAATTGCCTGCCAGCAGGTGCCAAGCTGGTAGTCTGTGAATCCTAATTGAAACTGAAAAAAATAATTATAAAATTTTGAGCAATTTAAAGTTAATTTTACCAATATTACACCATGAAACATGAAGCATTATGAAGACTCCTGATAAGGGAACAAAAGAGAAGAATAAATGCAGCATAATCGTTTGATTCACCCTGGAGTCAGGTTCAGCAGTCACTCCAAGCCTAGAGCCTCTCAACACACCACAGTTTTCAGTAAAAATCAATGTGACTGTACAGCATGAATTTCTAACCTTGAGGACCACTAGTGAAAATGTGGGCACACCTGCTCTATAAAGAGAGATGCTTTAAACCATGCTGATCCAAAGACAGATGAACTACATCATTTCAAAGCACTCTAGATTTATTAACTTTTTCCAACACACACTGGAGTTGAACACTTTCGACTGCTTTGGACCGTGCTCATCTTCTATATTTGGTTTATTCTTCCTTCTCTTCTGTAAATAGTGGTGAAGTGTGATTCATTCTATTCCTAAAGGACTCCTTCAATCACTGCACAGATCCCAAATACACGTATGACATTGGATCTGGAAAATGAGTTCACTATGCTCTAGCATGAGCTAATGCTACCTATATCATTCAAAATGACCGGCTCACAGTCATGGATGTGGTGGCTCCAATTAACCTGTTCCATAAATACTTTTTAGTGAAGTCAAGCCAAAGAGATTAATGTATTTCAATTTGGAAATATTATTTGAAATTGACTGGACCTGGGACAGATTAGAAATACTGCAATTGACCACACACACAGAGTCATGAACCAATTATTAAACTGGCAATGTATTATAATAACTGAGAAACTTTTCTTATTTTCCAATCTACCATCTATTGAAAGCCACAGCAGAAACTTAATAAGCTGCCCATACATTGAAAAGGGGGGAGGGGCAATGATATCTAGCTGTACATCATTTGTAAAAGATTTATGTGCATTATAGTCCCATAGTGATTCCAAGGTAGAATTGACTTGAAAACCATATTTAGGGGTGCAAGGTTGGAGGGATAAACATATTTAGATTCTTCTTAATTATTATGTTTTACAGATGCAATGAGTAGGTACATTAGGTATTTGTTTCATAAAGGATGCTAAGTATTAAAATGTGAAAATAGAAATTGATTTTACTGCTGTTCTTTCTATACATCCACAAAATGGTTAGATATGATTGGAAGATCTTGTATCTGTAGAAATCAATAATTATGGGACCTAAAAATTATCTTAAAGAGACCATCTTAATGAATCACCTACAGTAAGTTAAATTACCCATTTCATCAAATTTGTAACAGAGTCCAAAATCAAACAAAATCATATTTCATTGAGTTCAATGGTAAGTTGGAAAATGGATTAGTTCCAATTTTTCATGATGTGCATTAAAGAAGAATAATTAGTACTCATCTAAAATTTCTGCTCATCCCTTATCAGACTCTTTTCCATAAGCTTTCTGTGTGTTGTCCTCAAAGGGAATTCCCTCTGTGATTTTCACTTGGCAGCAAGACATAAATAGAATTAGTCTTATTTGATTTTTTTTTACTTCAAATACTTAATTATTTCCTTCATAGTTTTAAAGCAATTGAAGTATTGAGCTCCATATGACTGGGAATTGTTGGGAAGGTCATGGAATGTCTGGGTTTGTCAGCCAACTCATGTTATTTCCAAGTAACTCACTTTGGTGCTTACTAACTCAGAACTGAAGAAAACTATAAAAAGTCCTGAACCCATAAACTATGGAGAGTACTAAAAGTGTAAAAGTGCTTCATTCACATCAATCCCAACAGGTTGTAAATTTCAAGTTAGAAAGTTAAAGATCCTTAAAATTAAGAAATGCCTAAAGAAATTAAATCAACCTACACTGCACATTCCCCAAATGTATGCCATTTTTAA
>VBSM01003039.1:8884171-8978330 GCA_008086735.1 Cheirogaleus medius | reverse complement strand
ATTTTTTCTATATATTTTTAGTTGTTTGGCTAATTTCTTTCTATTTATGGTAGAAATGGGGTACCGCTCTTGCTCAGGCTGGTCTCAAACTCCTGAGCTCAAACGATCTGCCCGCCTCGGCCTCCCAGAGTGCTAGGATTACAGGCATGAGCCACCGTGCCCAGCCTTGTTACAGATTGAATTGTGTTGCCCCAAAAAGATATGTTGAAGTTCTAATCCCTAGTACCTCAGAATATGACCTTATTTTGAAATCAGGTCTTTAAAGAGGTAATCCAGTTAAAATGGGATCATTAGAGTGCATCAAAATCTAGTATGACTGGCTGCTTTATATGAAGAAGAAATTCGGACACAGAGGCAAAAACACACAGAAAGACAATGTGAATGAACACGAGGAGAATGCCATGTGAAGACAGTGGATTGGAGTGATACATCTACAAACCAAGTAATGCCAGAGATTGCCATCAAACTACAGAAGCTAGAAAGAGGCAAGAAAAGATTCCCTTACAGGTTTCAGAGGGAGTATGGGCCTCCTGACACCTCAATTTTAGACTCCTGGCCTCCAGAACTACCACACAATAAATTTCTGTTGTTCTAAGCTACTCACTTTGTTGTTCTTTGTTACAGTGGCCTGGGAAACTCATGTTTTCCATTATAATGTTAGGTCAGAGCCCAGAAATAAATCCACACATTTATGGTCAATTAATTTTTTACAATGGTGCCAAGAATCCATAATGGGGAAAGGACTGTCTCTTCAATAAATGGTGCTAAGAAAACTTGATATTCACATGCAGAATATTGAAATTGGACTCTATTTCACACCACATAAAAAAAATCAACTCAAATGCATTAAAAACTTAAAGCTATGACCTGAGCCTATAAAACTACCAGAAGAGAACAGGGGAAAAGCTCCAGGACATTAGTCTGGGCAATGGTTATTTGGATATAATACCAAACGCACAGGCAACAAAAGAAAAAATAGACAAATGAGGTTGTATTAAATTAAAAAGCTTCTTCACAGAAAAGGAAGCAATCAACAGAGTAAAGAGATACCACTCCATGAATTGGGAAAAAATATTTGCAAACCATACATCTTAGCCAATTTTCTGTTGCTATAACAGAATATCACAGACTGGGTAATTTATAAGGAAAAGAAGCTTATTTAGCTCAAAGTTCTAGAGGCTGAGAAGTTCAAGAGCATGGCAACAGCATCTGGTGAGGGCCTTCTTGCTGCCTCATAACACGGTAGGGGGCACCACATGACGAGAATGCAAGAGCAAGAAAGTCATAGAGAGCTCATTTTTATAATGAAGCCACTCCCTCAGTAACAAACCCACTCCCAACATTAACATAAACATGAGGGTAGATATATGTATTACATCTACTTTTGGAGGACACATGAAAAACATGGCACCATATATCTGATAAGGGATTAATATCCAAAACATGTAAGAAATGCAAACAACTTAATAGCAAGAAAATAAATACCCAGACTTAAAAATGGACAAAGAACCTGGACAGACATTTCTCAATGGCCAATAGATATATGAAAAAATGTTCAACATCACTAATCATCAGGGAAATGCAAATTAAAACCAAAAAGAAATATTACCTCACACCTGTTACAATGACAATTATCAAAAAGACAAAGGATAATGAGTGCTAATGAGGCTATGGAGAAAAGAGAACTCTTGCAAACTGTTAGTGGGAATGTATATTAGTACAGCCATATGGAAAACAGTATAAAGGCTTGTCAAAAAATAAAAAATACAACTACCATATGATCTAGCCATCTCACTACTGAGGATGAATCTAAAGAAAAGAAAATCAGTTTATTGAAGAGTTATCTACATATCTGTGGTCATTGCATTATTCACAATACCCAAGATGTGCTAACAACCTAAGTGTCCGTCAATGGATGAATGGATAAAGAAAATGTGGTATGTGTACACAATAGAATACTATTCAGTCTTAAAAAAAGAAGGGAACCCTGTCATTCTCAACAACACAGATAAACCTGGAGAACATTATATTATGATAATTGAAATGAGCACAGAAAAACAAATCCTGCATGATCTCACTTATATGTGGAATCTAAAAAAGTTTAACTTATAGAGGCAGAGTAAAATAGTGATTAATAGGGGCTGGGCAGAAGATAGGGGAGAAATGTTGGTCAAAGTGTACAAAATTTCAGTTATATAGGAGAAATAAATTCAAGAAAATTAATAAATAAATAAAGTTAGTGTCCTTGGTGTCACTAGTTTCCTATAAAGCAGTTTGATTTTTTCAGGGAATTATATACTATTTCCCTGTAGCAAAATGGTGAAGTGGAGGCAGGGGAAAAAAGAGACAAAATTCCAAACACCTGATAATCATATAATATTCACTTAGTAAAATATACATTAGATTTTTATTTAAACACAATAATAGGATAGTTAAGATCCATGAGTCTTAAAACAAAGCTATCATGTGTAAAAGTTGAGACAGATCCAAATTATAGAATCTTATTGCCAAGATAAGGTAAAGATTTTAAACCTTAAACCTATCACAAGTTCAAGTTTCCAGAGGAGATTAAAACCTAGGTCACCCACAGGTAGAGAGACTATTTTTCACTTTTATAATCATATAATAGATGTATTTTAAAAAATAGGAGAGTCTAGTGAATAGACATGTATACAAAATTTTCTGCAGAGGCTAACAAAGCTACCTGCATGAACTTTATCACTTCTAACAGACTGCTACCAGTAATTTCATAGAAGAGGAGAATTGCCCATTCATCTCTTTAAAAATAAATTTTATATGTTAGCATAACCCTTCTCCCACTTCTTTACAATTTTCATGTTTGTAATAATTATAAAGATATTCAAGTGGTCTGCTTGCATGCCAAATAATAAAAACAAAGCTGGTATGGGAACTATCATACAAGGATTTAATTCAAGCTATCACAAGTCGAGGTCACGCTTGATCTCGACTCCCAGAGGTGCTAACAGGCAACTTTCAAGGGATTCAAATTATGGGCCAGATCATTAAACGAGCTGACTGACTCACTCATTCTTGCTATTAATAAAGAACTCATCTTGGAGATTTTCCGCACGGCTGTATGGATAACCTGAATTTATGTGGACCTCAGCAGTTCAAAGCCTGAATTCATTTTCTTGAAACAAGCAGAATCTGAAGTTTATTAGCATGGAAAAGAGTTCTCTTTTCATTAGATTATTCTGAAGTGCTGTCCATTACATAATATGCCATGCATGTGGAACCTTTAGAATAAAAATTGTGATTGCCACTCAATGAGGGAGTATTTCTAAGATGTGACAGATTTTATAACTATGAAGAAGAAAATATCTGCCTGTCTGGGTATCTTAGCCTTTCAAACATGCTCTTTAAATTAAAATTATAGCACATAGAAAACTTCATTACCTGTTTCAGTGGTAGATAATTGTTTCTCCTCTTTGAATATGTGCCCTTTTCAAGATGAGTACTCTGCACTATACAGAGTTGAACAAGTGGTAAATGGGCTTTCTTTGCTTTCCTATTGGATGTCCCTAGGCAATTACCTACACACTGTTATAAATTAGGGTACAAGAAACATTGACCTACATTTTAATTAAGTTTTAAGTAATTTTTTACTTATGTTTTTAATAATACAAAGAAGGTTAAGTGATTTAGAGTTTTTTCCTGCCAAATTTTATTTAAAAGACACTAAAGTGATCAATGGATATGAAATAGAATTAATTTTATTGAAATGAAACTACTACTAAATTTTAAAGAAATAATAAAAGATTGGTTCATGGTCCCTACAATTGTTTAAATATTGAAAATGACTCAAGGGTTCATCGTCATTTTGTATACTCTCATTTACCTATTTTTAATCCATTTATCAGGCAATTACTCTTATGAGTATTAAGTGTGTCCCACTCAATGGAGATGCAAAGATAAGCAGCCTCCATCCCTAAATAATTCAACATTTAGTAGTGCAAACAAATGAATAGAGAAATAATCTAATATCTTGTGCCAAAGGTTGAAAAGGTCACATGAAAATGTATGTTAGTGGTACCAAAGAGTGGACCCCAGCAGCTCAGTGATAAGAGCGTAAGAGAAAAGCCTTCACAGAACAGGACACAGCTGGTTGGCATCATGAATGATGGACAGGTTTCAACAAGCAGGCAAAGAAGGAAGGTTTTCTCGTCTTTTGAATTTGGCTGAACTTGTGACTAGTGCTGGAAGCAGCAGCATGACCCTTCCAACCTTAAGCCTCCACTTCTACTCATTCTCTTAGAATTCTGCCTGCCAGACCCACAACTGACTACAGACACATTCATGAGCCCAGCGGAGACTAGAAGAATAATCCAGGATGCTCAATAGATTTGTAAATAATAAATGCTTATTATTTGAAACCACTGAATTCAGGCGTGGTTTGTTACACAGCAATAACTAACTGATATAAACAGTTACAGTAGGGCTAGTCACTGAAAAAGAATGCACTGGACCATGGAATGTAGGTTTCAGGAAGTAGAGACAGCAACTATACAAGACTCTTAGAAAATTTCTCTGCAGAGAAAAGAAGACAGCTAAAGTCAAAGTAAGGGTGTGTATTTAATTGATGAATCTTGATCAGTGTTTATTCAGACTGTGAGAAAAGAACCGATGGAGAGTGAAAAGTTTTGGATAAAAGAGAAGGCTAGAGAGAAAATGATGAAGAAATGCCTTGGAGGAGATAAGAAGAAATGGAATCTAGAACACAAGTTCAATTAACCTTGGAAGGCAAAAGACACTTCTTTTCCAGGGATAAAGAAATGAGGATAAGGGCTTTAAGTGGAAGGAGTTTGTGTGCAAACAAGGTGTGGATGAATCGGAAAAATTGAGGGAGGTCATAGTTCATAGTCTTTATTTTTTCTGTGAAAAAGGAGCCACGAGGCAAGATCACCTTCTACAAGAAAGAATAGTGCTGGCCTAGGGGCTTCCAGCTGGGCTCTCAACCTGGTCACTACGGACATTTGGGGTCAGATAATTCTTTATTGTGAGAGGCTGTCCTAAACAATGTAGAATATTTAGCAGCACCTCTGGCCTCTACATACTGTGCCACTAGCAGCCCTTCCAGTTGTGACAGGTAAAAATGTCTCCAGACATTGCCAAATGTGTCCTGGGGGGTAAAATCACCAGAATTGAGACCTACTGGTTTAAGAGAATGAGCGAGTGAGCTAATCAAGGAAAAACTCACAAATGTCTGGGGAGTCACAATCAGTTCCTACTTGATAAACTTTCAATAGATTAAGAATATATTCTGCAACATTTTCAAAAATAAAGAGTATGTTCTGCAACATTTTCAAAAATGCCTATTTTTGATGCATCTGATGTCACTTGAAAAATCTCAAACTTTAGTACTGTTTCCATGGTCAACAAAGATGTTCTTGTCAAATTTTCTCTTCTGTGCTCAAGAGCTGGACCATGGGTTTTCCAAAGAGAAGAACCTGCAACAAACACTTGGAATAAAATTAAATCTTCTCCGAATATAAAAAGCAATTTTCTCTGTTAAACCTTCTCCCTTCATTTTACCTGTCAGATCCCAAACACTTTTTCTTTGTGTGCAAATAGTGAATCAAGCTTTTGTATCCCAAGCTTCTTATTAAGACTCCTTTTTAACTCAACCCCAAGAAAGTCCCTCCAGAGCAGTACAATCTGGTATGATTTGTAAAAGGTATAACTGGCTTCTGGAACCTTTTCCAACAGCTTGCATGCAAGATGACAGGTTTGAATATTAAACAAGGGAAGGGGAGGTGATACCCACACACATCGCTGTAAATTGTGCCTTCATTCATAAAACCACTTTACTTAACTGTAATTACTCTGCTACCCATTCATGCAAGTGAGGCGTCCAGAAAACTTGATTGGTGAATAAATGCAAATTAAATGACAGGGACAGAGGCAGGCATGTGAAAACTGAGAGGAGGCATTCAATATGCAAATTCTCATGTCTGCATATACATCCATTTACAGCTCCTGCCTTGGAATCAATTGTAGAGCAGTAAAAGCTACTCACTTTCTCCTCCATTCTGATTTTGAAAGCCTGGGTAGCAGAAGGATGGGAGTTGGTTCCCAGCAGAATTACAGAGCTCGATAGTATAACTGTCAAACTCTCTTAAAGGAAGGTGAGCTATCTGCATTATCTGTGCTGGGGAAAGTCTTTTCTTCCTTGATAGAGTCTACTGCCGAACTGGCATTTAACAAATATGTTAATTAAAGCTCTAGACTACATGCTATAATGTTTGCCATGCATTTTGTGACAAGTTCTATTGTGTTTTTATGTTAATATTATTCTTTGGCAGATAACATTGTTCCTCATTCAGTCAAATCAAAATGTTGAATCTAGGTATAGTATCTAAGTAAGAGAAAACCAGGGCTTTTTCCTGCTTTACTTTGTTTGATTCTGATGGAGGCAACCACAATAAAAGTAAAAGTATTCAATTTATCTAAAGCAAGCATGACCTCTCATTGACTATCTTTCACTGAAAAAAAGCAGGAAAAAAAAAAAGGAAAAGGAAAGAAGAGGGGAAAATATGCACTTGTTTCATTATTCTGGGGGAAACAATGGTCTTTTCGTTACATTTACAGCTTGCAAGAACACCCTGAATTGAGATTCTAGTCAAGGGGCAATTTCCATTTATTATGTATATGCATGCATTTCTCATCTAACATAACACAGACTCATACAACATGAGATTAAGATAAATTGAGGTCTTTCTCTTTCCTTCTTAATTTATTTTCTTATTCTTTATACAAAGAATCTGCTTGAATATGAGAGATTTGACCTAAATTCCATTTTATCAAGAAGGTTGCCTGAAGTTTACAATGTGAAAACAAGGGGGTGGGGATGGGGGAGAATGTGCATTTGATTTCCCAAAGTTCAAATCTAGGAAATATTAGCATAAGTACTTTGATGATCATGACAGTAAGTCTAGAGAATTAATCTCTAAAGCAATCAGAATTCAGATCTTCTACAGCTTTATAGATCAGAATGACCTATTTTAATTAATTATTCCAGATACAAAGAGACAGCTGCTTTACATAGAAGATTGGAGCTGTTATATGCTTTCAGGACTAGGTTACCTTGAGTAAATTGCTCTCAAAACCTGACTTCATATGTGATTTTTTGAGTGATCTTTAAATTGGGAAAAAAGCTATGTGGCCCTGCTGTCAGATGGCATAGCAACGTGAGTAAGAATCACGCTGCCTAGGTTTGAAATCTAGCTCCCTTTTTTATTAGCTGTTTGATATTGGGCAAGTGATTTAACCTCTTTGTGCCTCTGTTTTCTTCATCTATAAAATGTGGAAAAGCACAATACATTCATTCATACATAACCCATACAAACCTATTATTAATTGCATCACTATTATTATTGTATGTCTATGATTATTTGCATTATTGTATTGATATACAATATAGAGTATAAGAGCTTATGTTTTATAATTAAAACAAAACAATATCATAGCGCAGAAACTCAACATTATAGCTCCTAAAGAAGCAATTATAATCCATCCTGTTTCATATTGGTTATCTACTTCATGTTAATTGTTTTATTGGTATACTTATGTATATAAAGGCAAAATGAAATAATCAAAACATTAAGTAACAATTGTTAATACTTATTGATTACTTACCATGAGATTTACATTGTTCAAAATGCTTTTTTAGATGTTATCTTATTTAATGCCCACAATAAATCTATGGGTTGGGTGTTATTATATTTCCATTTTGCAGATAAGGAAACTGAGGCATAAAAAACTTGCCTAAGATTAGACAATCATTAAGTGGCAAAGTTGGGATTCTAGCTCACAATGTCAGTCACTCACTGTCAGGCCCTTAATCAGTACCTAGAGGTCAGATTTTCCAGTTTAAGAAATGTTACCTATTGTTGTTATGGTTATTTGTTAGCCATATATTTTTAACCAATTGGTTTGGCATGTAGTAGAGATGGAAATAATTGCTGAGAATTGGATGACTAAATGAATTAATGAGTGAACGATAATATGTAGGAATTGAATCAAATAAGCAAGAACCTTTAGCTTCTTTGAATCTGAGGAGGGCTGGATAAAGAATTATTTTCAACAGATACTCTAACCATTAGTTTTGTTTTGTTTTGTTTTTATTTCAGTATATTCCAAGGGTACAAATGTTTGGGTTACATATATTGCCTTTGCCCCACCCGAGTCAGAGCTTCAAGCATGTCCATCCCCCAGATGGTGCACACAGCACCAATCAGGTATGAATATACCCAATCCTTCCTCCCCCTCCCACCTGCCCGACACCCAGTGAATGTTAACCATTAGTTTTTATTTGCCTCAAAGCTGAATCTTTAATATAGTTAACAACGGTTTACTCTTCTTTTATGAGGACAACATTTTGCATATTAGTTGACTTTCTATTGTTGTGGACTAAAAGCCACCGTTGGGAAAATATTTTTTCCCAAACTTACAGCACCAGAAACAGTTAAAAAGACTACTAAGTCAATGGATTAATGTTTCTACATGGGAATTGGCATTTAATAACTCCTCTGGGTCATTGTTTAAAAACTTATTAGAAACTAAAATCATTATCAAGTTATAAAACACAGTTAAAAAAATCCCAAAACTATGAATGTCTAAGAATGTAGTTTTATCCAGCAGTTTCAGCTATCATTAGCCAAACTGTCTTCATACTTTCAGATGCTAAACCATGTCTAATGGTATCTTCACTAATAGCAGAAAGACATTTGAGTAAATTCATTTTTTAAAGGATCATTGAGTGCCTTAGCTAGTTAAGCCAGAAGCCCACAGTAATCAGAAAGAGGCGTTGCTTGCCTTCTCCTATGGTTTCTTCATTAGCAGTGGTAATAATGACAATAGTTAGTTCATAACTAGTACATTGTTAAGACGATCCCTGGGGTGTCCTTATACACTCTATTTAATTCTGGCTTCCGGTTCGGTCAGTTTATTTTGCAAGCCAATTTCCTCCTGCCATACCCAGCTCTCCAGAGTTTGCCTCACTTATAGAAATCAAGCTGCTTTTTGGGCTTTTTGTTTTGTTTTTTTTTTTTCTGCTTCATGCATCACTGCTAACAACAGCCAAATGGCTGAACACAGAATTCAGTCTTCAGTGCTTAAGCTATGTGAACATCTGAAAATATACAACTTTATTTTTAAAGTCAAAATTCAGTCTGTTCTGTCCCATATCATTGTATTTGCATTTTAATATGTGCATTAGACTTTGTTGCTTTGTTACTAAATAATTGGTCCCATGTATTTGTGAAACATTTGGTCAGCTCTAACCATGGTTGTTTTTTGTAGGTATGTCATAATCTGTCTCACACATGTTCTTTACACACACACACACACACACACACGCCATCACACATAGCACTGAGATTACAGCTTCACACACAGAAGGCATCCAATAAATGCTCATTAATTAATAGCAGCTAAAAAACATGGTGTGTGGCTCAAAGTATTTAGGAAACATGTGGACACTGAGAAACCCATGTATGACTCTATTATTTTTAATGTTCAAATTTGCCATTCCCAAACAATGACACCTTCTTGCCCTATCCACACAATTCTTGAGCAGTGCAAATTAGTTCAGGTTTCCATTGATTTCATTTCCAGACTAGATACAACAGATTACAATATGCAATTTCTCCAGTAATTCCTTCCCCATGACAATTTTTCATATCTCCATGAATCTATGCACCTTCTATGTATATCCTTCTAAGTAGGATTGCTATGAAAAATGAAATGGAAAGAAGAGGTAAATCTTTTGAATAATTACAGAATAAAATAGAGTATTGTTTTTATGCTTGAATGGTCCAAATTAGTTGTATACACTGATTTATTATATTGATAACCAATACAAACTCTATTATATTTCTGCCCAGGGAACAGATACTGGAAAATAAAACAATCTAATCACTGCCCTACTGCAATTTATGTCAAAATTTTGGAACAAGTCTTCTGCTTAAAACTTTTGAATGATTATGGAAATTATACTATAAAGTTGGAGGGAAATCAAAATCCCTAACCAGAGAATCCAGAGATTTGTCAATATGTGCTATTAAAATGGATAGAAGTAAATGTTATTTTGGCATTTGTTTTTATAAAGAAAATTTTGTAATGCTACTCTCCCTTCTTAGAACATAAAATGATTTCAAACTTTACAAAGGAGACTATGGAAGCCACAGACTCCTCTGTATTTTTTAGCAATTTAATTTCCTCCTGTTCTGATTCTATTACAGTAACATAAATTATAACAAAAATTTAATAAAGTGGACAGTTAAGTGGATTTAATCTATTCTCTTCAGAATAAATAAGATTAACCAGATAAGATGCAGATTTGAAAAATATTTTAACTGATAAGGTAAATCAGAAATCAAAAACATCCCTAAAACTACACAGTCAGATAATCAAGGGAAATAATTTTAAGATGAGAATAAAGGGTAACAAGCAATATAGTAGTGATTTCTTTCCTCAAAAAATAATTAACCTTTGGAAAGACTTTCCATCAATGCTGCCTTTGTCAGTTAACAGAGTCAGACACATTCCTGAAAAGCAAATAATAGGAAAGAAATCTTGGTTGTAGTCAGTCTCCAGGGAGGTTTCTTTCCTATTTTTGAAATCTGCAATCCCTCTTTTGGGTTATTATTTCTTATTTATCATTCTACAGATTGACGCAACACATTAACATCATTAAAATAAATATTTGGCACCTAGAGAATTTACAGCAGTGCTAACGTGTAGTAACAGTAAGAGTTCTCCATTATACAATTGGCTGAGAGCAGCTTTTAAGTATGATGAGCTGGGAATTAAAAAAAAAAAAACTTAATGGTTCTTGAAAGGCTTTTTCAAGTCCTTCCTGGACCTAGTCTAATAGAAATTAAAACTGATTTTCCTCTGGTCATTAAATCAGCAGATTAGCACATTTCTGGAAAATAATAAATGCCCAATAGATAGTTGATGAATAGGATATTAGAATAGAATTTAATAGAATTAAACAGAACTAAAATTCACTTCTCTGGGACAAACCTGCCATGAGTTAATTATTCCAAACAACATTTCTTTTTCTTAAATAAATGCTTTCATTTATTTAAGAATTTTTCATTTGTCAATTTTTTCATTTATCAATTGTTCATTAATTGATGGGCTACTCATTTTGTTCACTGTGGTTAAGATTAGCTTGGGATTTAAATTAAAATATCATCACTCTTCAGAAATAACCCTGAATCAATTTTGAGCAATGTTATTTTCTATAAATAATCCAATATTACCATCCATGTTTGAGTATCACTTTTATGGAAAGGAAAGTGATGAGCCCACTATTACTAAAATGTATTTGGCCTCAAACTCCCAAATACACTGCTCCAGGTACTAAGAGAGCAGCTGGGAAGACCTGGGGACTATGGAAGTGATAGTTTTAACAGAAGGGGTTTTTAGATATCGTGGTTATATATAATTTGTTAAAATCAAGGCAACACCAAAAGCTCTTGGTAACCAATGAACCTGCCTTCTAAGAGACCACAGCTTAGGGGACAGGCATGTTTAAAACTTTGGAGTAATTCACTGAGTAATGACTCTGAGTATAGTTCACCTATAAAATAAGTCAGCTTCATTATCATAAAGCAAAAGTAAAAATACAGTTGAGTGATTCAATTTCAAATGAGTTATCAAATGCTTCATGGGAAAAGAACATAGATGGAGATTTCTTTAGTGTCTAAACATTTAAAATTCCATGAAGGATATTTATTCAACTTGAATAAAAAATAATGAAAACAGTTATAAAACACAAGTCATTGAGTATGCCATTTTAGTTTTTAAAAAGTTCAATACACTTATTAATTTATTTAATATCAAATTCCATGTATATGTACATATGTACTTTCTCTTTTATTGGTTGATCATACACAAAGTAAAAGAATCTCATTTCTCCATGGTAAATTCTCTGTTTTCTCATTTCATAGTTATCTTATAATGACTGACATTCCTACTGAATGAGTAGGAAAGCTCCTCTATCACTCCATGTAGATCATTCTATGTCATCTACATATTTTTCAAACAATTCTCACAACTAATTCTTTTTTATTAGCATTTGAATTTCCTAAAATGTAGCATTTATAGTGAACCAATTTCAGAAATATAAAAAAATACCAATTAACTATCTTGGATTTATTGCCTTCCAAAGAATACAATTTTTTAAATATAAACTTTCCTTTATTATAAACACCTCAGAATTAAACAGGAAGTATCATATCCCTGTTTTCATTACTGACTTAACAGACAAGGAAAAGACCCATGCCTAAAAATATAAAAATTCCCCCAAAGCAGGCATTTTTATTGACTTAAGACTCCTGCCATTATATAATATCGTTTTTTTTATACAGCACTATTAAATATGTCAATGCTAACTGCAAAACCTGGGAAGCATATGCCCAGGTTGAAATCTGAGGTCCTGGACAGTTGTGACTGTAACTTCTCCCACTCTTGCTATTATCTGAAGTCAATATATACAATCTCTCCAAAGACATAAAAATATTGAAAGCCTCCTTTCTATATTGTTTTAAACACAAACACACATAAGAATAGCCTGCCCCGAAGCACCCTACCTCCTCTCCACTCCACACACCAAACCCCAAAGTCACAGAAGGATATGGTTGTCTTGCCAGACTAAAGCAGCAGGATGCCTTTGACACTGCAGAGAGTTCTTTCTCCATCTGCTTTTAGTCAATATCTCCCTAGAGATTTTTTTAAAAATATAGACAATAGGTTTTTCACACACATATGTATGTGGATATATATACACACACATATAAATCAAGATACGTGTGTATATATACCATGCAGAAGAGCAGAACACATGGTATTATTTTTGAGTTATACTTGAAAACGGTCTTGTCAGTCAGATGAGATAGACATTTCAGCAAGAAGACAATGCAGACTTGGGATTTGTTCTAGTCTTTCCCTGACAGTGGGCAGACAGAAGGGTTAAAGAGCATGCAATTTGTTTTACCACTCCAGTTCTGTAGGAAAGCAGTGGATGCTGAGACCCCTATATTTTCCCTTTTGATGGACATCAATGGTCCTACTTCTTCCCGAAGCGCACTAGGCTGACACTGTCAGTGTTTTATGCACGGTATTCCATAGCAATTCTGCCTAGGGTATGAATCTGTTAGGTAACAATGGCTCTCAGATTCACAACAAAAGCATTGGCTTCAAAGACTCCTTGGCAGCAGTTTCCTCCAGAAGAAAATCATTTGCAATTTTTTTTTTTTTTTGTATACAGATACTTCAATAACAGGCAGCTGAAGTTTTGAAGGAATTTCAATTTATTCAAAATGAAGAAAGGCAGGAATAAATAATAATGATAATGATCCTAATATAAACCCACACTTCAAAAGGCCTGCAATGGCATTGTGTTTATTTCAGCACTGGACACTTTATCAGTTATCCCTCTAAAGGTGTTTAAAAATGGGCTTAGGAGGTTTGAACTAAACTCTGTTAGCAGTTAATCAGCCACAGTTTAGAATATATTGGCATATTTTTCTACAAAGAAAGAATGGAAGAAAATGAAAGTGAAGATTTTTTTTAATAAAAGCAGTTTTACTGACCCTGTGGAAAGAGATTTATTTTTAGACAAATGTAGGGTCTGACCTTTCATGTTTCAAGACATCCTGGCAAAGTGTGGGCTTTCCTGTTATCTTTTGCTTCTGCTTGTCCCCTAGAGGCAAGTCCCTCCTATCAAGAGCCAGATTAAGGGGAATTTTGGAAGAAAAAGACAGGCAGGAATAAACTGGAACTAAAGCCCTTAATATCCATGAAGTGATTAAAATTCAGCCATGCCCAACAAGACCACACTGCTGTTATCAAATAGACATTGACAACTTCTTTGAACTCAACTCAGAGGTATAAGGGGAAACGTAAAAACTTTCAAGTTTGGGGGTTCTCCAGGAAATATACTCAGATTTCTCAACACACACTGGCAGCATTCACACATTACCCATCGCTGACAGCGATCTCACACTTCGCTTGTCCTCTGCCAAATCGAGTCTAGGGCGGCATCCAGGAACGCAGCATGCTGCCCAGGTGTACGGGATGACTGGTTAGTTTATCGATTTGTGATGGCTCAAAACTTGGCAGATCAAAATACACACCGTACCATGGATTACACACATTTTAATCCACTGCTGTTCCTGATCAAAACCAGTTTCACCAACTACACAGTTTTTTGAATCTAGATTTCAAAGAAACTAATAGAGAGAGAAAATTTTCTTCCATCTTACCTTTCGCCATTACCCTGAAGAGATACCTGGCCTAAATATTTTTCTCTTTTTGGGGGTGAGGGGAAGGGTGCAGAACCTCAGGAGAAGAACGTGCATGCAAAATAAAAATAGCCCCTCACCCTCATGTTTACTTTAAAAGAAAAATAATAAAAAAAGAAAAGCACCAGCACCTTATTCTATTTGGTTTTCTCTTTGCTAAATTGCTAAATGAACAACCAGCACCATCCAAGGCTCAAAACAGAACTAATAATTGTAAGCAAACAGGAGAATATTTATATTTTAAAAGATTCATACTTAAGCTCCCCATCTGTTTTAGCCAAGATTCTTTCCACATCCTCCTATGAAGACCAACTTCATCAAAACATCAAAAATCTCAGTGGCTTCTTCAGCTGTTAATACATCAGTGTGATGCTTGACAGGGCATCCTCGGGCCATGGAGAAGCAAAGATGAGGGGCAGTACGCAGACTGACGCGCCCTTGGAAGATCTACCATGGAGAGACCTGGACTGCCGTGCGCTGTCACTAGGACAAAATCCAAAAAGTGCAAGCATCTGTCATTTTTATTGCAATTTGGTATTAATGAAAATATCTAAAAGCCTGTCTATGAGAAAGTGAATTTGCTATCTCAAATGGCATGGACTTGGCATCATGAATAGTCTTTGGCACATTCCTGGTTGGCAGAGTTTGTCACGCATAAAACTAGCAAGAAGAGAAATGCTTGGTGGTCCTTAGATTACATTCATAATCACCAGTGCACTTAAGAGTGGTCCTTCTGACCCTTGCATTTCCAGCATTCATGATTTCCAAATGTTGGTATAATACTTCTAAATCCAGTTGTAAAATATTCTCCTTGTGTGCAAAGTACTTAAAAAGTAGACAAAAGTTATTCAAAAGATTGAACTAAAATGTTCTCATTTTTCATTATCATATCAGGTATAAAATGGGATGACTCTTTTAATGTTTATATTATTTATATTATATCTATTTTAAAACAAATAGATGTAATTCCCGTAGGTCAATAGTTCAATTGCCACCACTCTCTCAAATACCCTGTGGGAGGATTGGTTAAGAATGCTTGTTTAATATAATTCTAGAACTGAATGAAGAAAGATAATGAGCTGATAAATACTGCATGCACGTTATGTATAATTAATAACTGAGTCTGCAGGGTCTTTCAGATATGGTAATATATCATATTTTCTGATTATAAAGTATTCTACTTAATAAAAAGAATTATCTTCATAGCTCACGTTTCTGTCTTCTGTTATCCCTATTTTTCAAATACGAGCCCAAGAATCAAAACTAAAAGCATTCTTCTTAGCCAACAACTACTTAAGACTATTGGCAAAATGTGTGCAGAAATGGTCAACAAACTTCTTTTATCTTTCAAATCAGAACAGTCACAAAATGGGGTAAATTTTTCAATGTGTTCACTATTTCTATCATCTCCATTTCAAAATACATATGCTCTTTGTTTCCTCTCTGGCGTCTACTTTGCTATTTCTAGTCTGCTGAAGGCTGAGAAATCAGAAAAACTAGCTTATTCATAAAGAGGGGTAAAGAGGCCCTAAATGGAATCCTGAGGGTCTAGTTAGAAGCACAGCTACCAGTCCCCCAGCCCACAGATTTTTCTAGGATGTACGTCATAAGCAACGACTACAACTCAGAGGTCTTTTCTACTTTCCAGCTTTTGTAGAAAATTCAAATGGTTAAAATTGCCAGATAAGGATGACACAATGAGTAAGTAGTTGTGTTTGCGTTTCTTTTTTAATGGGTGTATTTCTTCATTTTAAATGAGCACTTGGCATAAGTGCTCCTTAAGCGAAGCAGCATTCTTAAAGAAAAAAGGAAAAGGTCAGCGCTAACCCAACATGATTAAAAAGAAATACTCCATAATGAGAGGTTATATCACTACTTTACAAAGCATTAGAAAACTGCATTTGGGATATTAAAAAAGTCTGGGTATCATCCAATTGAAAAGGTGTGGAAAAGTACAGAGAAGTACTTCTAAAAATAATATAGGATCTTGGCAATATGAACTCTGAAGAGAGATTAAGTGAACAGATAATGTTTAGCTCTTCGAAACTCACTTACATAGGTGGAAAAAACAACTTAATAGAATATAAATAATGTACCTGATAGGGAAACACAAAAAAAGAGAAAACAATTGGAGACGCTACTTTGTCAGTAACAAAACCAAAAATAATAAACTTAACATCTTTAACAATAAATGTCAGAGGAAGCAATATTCTTAGGGAGAAAATGCAAGGAAATAATGCAACAGTATACTTAATAAGATCACTGTTTCTCCCTCTCTCCAGCAATGATCTAAGTGAGTTGACCTTGCCCTCTATCAAGATTAATTAAATACCCATTCATTGGTTCAGAGGTTGATCCTAGGAACCAAGATATCTGGTGTACATTTAATTCATAATAATTAAAAATTGCTCACTCTTCTAAATTAAAATAATCACATGTATTCTTGAAAATGTCTACTGTTTTGAGAATGAAAGAAGCAACAGATTAAAGAGAGGAAAAAGAAAAGGAAAATAGACTTGTGAGCCTAATTATGAGCTGAGTATATTTGCCAAATGCTCATCACGCATCTTTTTTGAAGACAGAATCAATTAAACATTATTTCAAAAAGTCTGGCTCCGTATGGGTCTATGACTACAAAAAGCCCCGAATTATAGGACCAGAGAAAGTTTAGTTATTTATATCCAGAAATTATATGAAGAATAACAGAAACATTTGCAATGCTTTCAGTAAAGACCCAAAAAAGAAAAAATATATATAAATTGTAATTCAATCTGAGCATTTACCAGTAGGCATGTTACCTATAAATATCCAGATAGGGATAGCCAGGTAGAGTCTTTCCAAATATTAGGGTTATTTGAGATCACTTTAGCTAAGCAAACTAAATAAATCACAGCTCATGGTGGAAACTGTCCAAGCACCTTTTTCGGAACCCCAGAACTATCATTGCAAAGCTTCAGTTTATTTAATATTAGTGAGAAAAATCATAACGTGTATCTAGATCATTTATAACATTATGTTTAATAATGTGTTAGATACCTAAAAACATAAAACATATTCCCAATTCTCAAAAAGGCTCAGGTGTCATAGATAAGAGAGGGAAAACAATGATAAGAATTCAGGAGAAAATAACAATGCTACTTAAATAATTCAATAAATAAGAAAATTGCCATTATAAATTAATAAATGTTCAGTTAAAAGCTTCTACGTGTCCTTCAGAACTCAATTTGAATGTTATTTCTTCCAGAAAGCCCTTCCTCAATTCTCCTCTTCCTTGACTTAACAGAAATTAAGTCAGGGACTTTTAATATATGTTTTTATTGCTCCTACTGTTTATTCTAACAAAGTACTTGTATTTATTAATCATGTTCTGTTTTATTTTTTGTCTACATTGTTCCTTGAAATCAGGGATTGTGTCATTAACATAGATAAATTGCTGACAAGAAAAAATACAACTTTATGGCTGGCAAATCGATGTCCAATAACTATTCCTTGAATTAATAAGAGACATATAGTATCTACTTAATAAATGTTCCTTAATTTTGTTGAATGGCCAAATCCAATTGTCAATTGCAATAAGAAGTATTGCAATTTCAGAAAAATAAAACAATTTACAGAGCTTGTCAGGGAAGTAATGACTTGAAATTTTAACCATATCACTTTAACCTTTTTTATTGTTTATTTCCAATGGCATACTATTCAACAGATTTTACTCCAATGACATTTGAATCTCTCCAAACTCAAATCCGTACAGACAGAAAGTCTGAAATTTTTCACCATTTCAGTATTCCAAAGATAATACTTTGACTTCTGAATTCAAAAATCATATATTTATAGGTTCCAACTTTATTATGAGAAAGCTCATCATTGCATGTAGAAGTTCTCTGACTTAAAACCTCATGTGGATAGTAGATAAAAGACACATGAGAATTTTTTTCAAGGAATCATTAATGAGGGCAATAATTTCTAATCAATTTTCTAAGGCAGAGGTCCCAAAATGACCTATTATGAGATACTACCTAGAGCAACACCAACCACTTAAATTCAGCAGTTGAAATGCTTGAATGATGCAGAGATCAGACACGATAAATAGTATTTATTTATTCACTTACTTATACAATTAATCAACACATACATTTTGAGCCCTTCCTATGCTCCCAGAATTGTGTTAAATATTGCAAACACAAAGTAAAAAAAAAGAAAATGATGTAGCCCAGCCCCCCACCCCCGTGAGTTCACCATCTCGCCAGTGGAGAGAGATGGATACTAAACTAACCACACAATGACCAACATGACTGTAAAATTGCAGCATGGTGTAAATGATACCAAGGAGAGGTACTAAGAGAGCTGGGCCTGAGCTGAACTGAGAAACCCACAGCTTAGCCTAAATCTGAAGAAGAGTAGCATGTTGGGGCAGAGGGAGATGGAAGGCACAAAGGAAATTCCAGGCAGAGGGAGCAGCATACGACGGCTGTCCGGAAAGTATTCAGCCATTGTTAATCTAACGAGAACACAGTACATGGCTGGGTACTTTGCGGACAGCCTTTGTATACAAACCAACAAGGCTAGGAAGGAACTGAGACCATTTGAGGGACTGAAAGGGCGGTTAGGGAAGGAGTGCAGAAAACAGTGTCCCGCAGATGGCGCCAGTGAGATCCGGTGCGTCAGCCCAAGCCAAGCTTTACACATGGCAATTAAGGGGGGGGGTTGGTTTGTTTTTTGTTTTTTGTTTGTTTGTTTATTTATTCTAAGAGCAATGGGGGAAGCCTTTGAACTTTTCTAAGTAAAGTAGTAAGAAGATATTCATCCTGAGCTGATCACTCCTGCTGCAGAGTGGAGAATAGATTAGAGTGAGGGTGGAGTGGCTGCGGAAAGACCTTTTAGGAGGAATTTAGAGTGATCCAGCAAGAGACTGTGGCAGCTTGAAGAATAGTGTCTGCAGCACGGAGAGGAGAAAGACACTTAGGCAGGAAGGTCTACAGTACTCAATGATGGATTGGATTCACTTACGGTGAGTGAGTGAAAGCAAAGATTTATGGATAAGTTCTGGATTTGCCTTACTCCTTGTGCTTTAGAGATAGAAGTTTTTGTTTTGTTTTGCTTTGTTCCTTGAAGAAAGAACCCTGATTGTTTCCAACCCCCAACGTCCAATCTCCAACACGGGCTGTGTGATCCGTTTCTCTCACATCACACCCAGGACATCCGGTGAGCAGAGAGGTTTATATCACACGCAGGCATACCCCACCCCCACCCCCAGGGATGGACAGCCCATATCTAATGGACTCTCTAATGAACTCATCCATATGAACCAAAATGCATTATATTTAGTCAGTTTAATCAAAATATAATATCAGAATAATCAAGGATTCTTGGCAGAAGAACACTAGATCTATGTGACAAAGAAAAACTGGTCGTTTCCCTTTCCCTCCTTACTTGCTGTGGGTGCTGCTTGGTGAATACTTGAGGTGGGAGCCATAGCAGCATCTCACAGCCATACAACGATGAGGCAAAGGAGACAGAGCCAACACACTAAAGAAGGAAAGAAATCCTGCATCCTTGGTGTCATTATTGATCCACCCCTGAAGCCATAGACTTGAAGGTCATTTGTTATGTGAAATAATTAGATATCTTTTTTGTTTGATTACAGCATTTGTTAACTTCACCAGACAAGGTATATTTCTGAGGCTAAAGTGCAAGAAACATGTGATACAAACCATTTAAATGAAAAGAAGAAACCCACCTTGGAAGTAGCTTGTGAAATATGTATGACACATCCAAAATTCTAGATAAGAATGTTGTATGTGCTTGGTTAAAATATTGTGTTTGATCAAGGTATTTTTATGAAAATATGAGAACACAGTAAGAATTCCACATATAATAAACTCTTTTGAAAGTTTCTAGAATGTTTTGGCTGGTATTCTAAGGGAAAAATCTTCAGGAAATGAGAGTTTCATGAAACCTCTCTTGACTCGCTCAAGGAGACATGAGCAGCCTTCTTTTGTTAAACGACACTTACTTTGCACGTACATCTATTGTTCATCTATTCTTTCATTAAACTGTTAAGTTCTTTCAAAGGATGAGAGTTTTGTTTTGTTTTATCTCCAATGCTATTGGAAATCCTATCAGAAACTATTGATTACATTTAAAAACGAAAAAAGAAAGAAAATATTACCACATTAGGATCCAGGAGATCTGGATTCTGAATTTAGTTGGTCATAAAGTAAATTTGTAGTCTTGGGAAAACCATTTAGTTTCTGTGGAGCCAAATTTCCTCATCTGAAATGGAGGGCACAGTTAGATGCAGAATTACATATCTTAAGAACTCACTGTATATAAAGTCAAAATTTGTCTCATCTGAGAAGAGATGGGGTGCACAGAGCTGCATGTGTTTAACTTCACCCTCATTCCTACCACCTCATCACTTACTACCTCTACCCTGTTTATTAAACTTTAGGACAAAGATAAAAATTTTTGAATATGATCATCTTTAATACACCTTCCAGGTTTTAATAATGAATAAAAATAAGAACAAGAAGGATGAATACTTTCTATTAAATACATTGCAAGATTATAGTTCCTTCAAAAAGCAGGATAAACTAATAATTATGGCACATGGAAACTTTGTGATTATTAGATCAATGTGATTATTAGACTACTATGGTCTTCTGCTTTTACATTCTAGGTGAGCAAAAATATCAGTTACTTCATAAACTTCAAGTTAAGCAATGTAGACCTATCTATGTTTGGAAATGTTTGATCCATGTATAAAGTTAAAATAACATATTTTCTAAACCCCCCAAAAATGGACTTAAACATTAAAATTCTGGTCCAGTTTAGATTCTCAAGTAGACCTAGTCTACAAAACCAAACAGCATACATTTGAGGTAGAATGGTAAAGGTAGAATATAATTTTATTTTGTTTAATAGTTTGCAGATATGTGCAATTGTCATTTGTGTTTCCAACTCTCAAACTATGGTCCAAATATTACTGTTAATTATTCTGCTCCAATAGAGTAACACCTGAGTGTCGGGGCCCTGGTGATTTCCATATAGAACACTGCCCCTGAAACCCCAAATCCCAAGCAATTGTAATTACTCTGGTAAATCCTCACTTCAGCAAAATTACTTAGTAATCACTGTTCCATTTACTGGAAAACATTTACCACAGTAACCTAAACCTTTCAGACAGTGCCAGAAAGCCTCAGAGGCCTAAAGTATTAAGCATTCCAGCTATAGCATACACAAAAGCAAATGTTAAACAAATGAGAAGATAAATGTTACAAATAACTTTTTAAAAATGCATTCATTCATAAGACATATGCTACATTATGCTGCCAAAGATGAATATTTATTTGAAAGATGATTTTTTTTTATGTTTTTTTGGTCTGTTGAAGTGACATCAGCAAGCAGGCAAGCAGAACAACTCCGAAACCATTAGCTGGTTACCTGGATTTTGCACCTTCCCTTGAACAAATCACACAACCTTTTACAGTGGTTTTAAGGCTTAGTTGCCCATTCATTAGGTTGACAAACTTGTCAACAGCCTCCAGGACTTTGTCAGTTATGTCAGAAACACTTACAAGAGAGACAGTATATGTCAGGGCTCAACTGAGTCCTGTCAACCATTGCCAAAATGACAAAAAAAAACCTTCTGGGGACAAAGGGTTATAGGGAAATATGAGACCTCCCACTCAGATTCTTTTGACTCATCAACTCGGTTACACTTGTGCAGCTTAGAGCAATTCTGTCTCTGTTGCTTGAATGCCTTAGTCTTTCTGGATGCATTTTATGATGCATTTTCAGAATCCCAAATGCTTCTGAATGTTTTGGCAGTGAAGATGAAAGTTGATCAACCATAGTTTTTGATGTAGAAGCCAAACACTTAAACCCATATCTTGACCCAGGACAGTTAAAAACAAATGCATGGTTATGAGAATCAGGAAACCAAAACAAAGGCCAAATCCAAACAAATAAAGCTAAGAAAATAGTCAGACAATAATAATTTAATTATTTCTAGCCCTACGAGGAAGCATAAAATTCAGGTAGCTAAAATAATTGAGGGATGCATTAAGTATTTTCCTCATCAAAAATTTACAGCTTAAGGATTGTCAAAAGCAATATACATAAGTGGCAATAAGATAACCTAAAATATTTCTTCTTTGACTCCTTTGAGTGGCTCCTGGAAATGTTTCTGATATAGTTGACATAGTCCTGGAGTTAGAAATATTTTTATAGAATTCAACAATTTTAAAATTAGAATAGGTACATCCCATGAAAGAAATGGAAGAACAAAGTGACTCAGAGTAACAGGTTGAGGATAGAAATACATGCAGCAAAGTAAGTTTTTCTGGGTTCTCCCTGTTGGATTGCCAATGGTAGAAGTCTGAAAGCTGCACTTCCCAGAATCCTTTGCCAGCTGCATTCCACGTAAGTTCTGCCCATAGGAGGGGCTTGCATGAGACAGGAGAGAAGAAGGAAAGTAGAAACACTGGTGGTGAGAGCAGATTTATGACCTCTGGGTAAAGCCACTCGATCTTTTGCTTCTCCAGCCAGTGCTTCACTTTGGTAACCAATTCCCCTTATTAAGCCCAGTGGAGTCGTTTCTGTTTCCCTGACTAATAATGACTGACAAGATCCCAAAAATTGTTTCCTTCATGTTTACCATTCAGTTAAGAAGGGGAGAAATAAAGGCCTGTTTTTCTTCTACCCTTGGGGTGGATGGTCATAAAAATTTCTCATACTCATTGTATCAAATGATTATAGTAAAATTCCCCAAGCACTCTATTAAATGTCTTGAGGAGTTAACTTTAGGAGGCTGACCATATCCAAATAGAGTTTATTTATATCATTGAAATAGCCTATTCTACACAAAATGTTTGTATGGCATCGCTATTAGTATTGTCTCACATAATAAATTTAAATATACAAACAATTGCCTTTGGTGACCTAAAAAAAAGCCAAATGGGCATAGGACACTCAGATGTTAGGTTTAAAGACAAGCTAAAAATCAATTTGCAGCAATGCAATATATTTGAAGACATCTGGGAAATAACGTGACCTCAGGAACTTGCTAGAATGCTTCTATTGAAGATGACTGGATCAGTTTATCCCTAAAGCTAAAAGACAGAGCTGAAAATAAATGGAAGCTCGGAATGTCAGCAGAAAAGCAAACTTCACAAGAAATTCATGTTGGAAAATAATTAGTTTTACTGGTCATACTTGTCTATTTAGGAGAGCTCACATATGTTTGTTTGCTTTGGTATTATTTTAAGGCCTTTGTTTCAAAAGGAAATTAAAGTTATTTGCAAAGATGCACATAATGCAGCAAAATAAGAATAAATAACAATTATGCAGAGGAAAATAAAGGCTGAGAAAATAAGATGGAAGTAGGACAAAATATGTATAGTTTATTTATCAAACAGATGCATCGTATTTGACGTAAAATTTTCTAGCAGTCAATCTAGAAGACACAATCCTGATTCATTATAAGTTTTAGATTCTCCACAAAATAGAAAAATGTAATGGCAAGTACAATTCCTATTTCTGAAATAGGCAATATTAATATATTAATAATCATATTACTTATTGAACACTTGTCTCTACTAAGCACTGTACTAAACACTTTAAATAAATTAGTATATTTGATCTTAACAAAAATTTTAAACAAGTGGTACCATTGTAATCTCCATTTTACAGATGAGGAAATTGAATTAAAATAAGATCAAATTCCAGGCCTAAGGTATTCAGCTAAGAAATGCAATAGCTGAGACAGGAATCCAGGCAGTCTGGCTCCAGAGTCCACCCTCTTAACCACAATATTTATAAAATGCCCAAAATGATGATCAAAATATTCCTATAGTTAACGTGGAGATGTATTCTAGAGAGTTGTTTTCTTGTGTCACAATGCCTATGGCATTAGGCCAAAGCATAAACCTAGAAAATCAGTTTTAGAAAGTAAAATAATGTAGCCTAAGCAACCAGCCCTTTGTTCTTTTGCCTTAAACCAGAGTTAGGCTGATACCTGGAAGCTATAACTCCAACACCTGCAGGAATCAGACAGGTAACCCCAATCAGTGATGTAAGGAAAAAGGTACCAAAAATGACAGAGACCGAAGAAGGAACTGTTTCTCAGTTCTGGGCATATGTTGTCATGCAGAGATACAAGCCTAGTTTTGCCAGGTTTTTAATTTTTCCCAGGAGAATCTAGATTCAATGCAAATTTTATATTCCCTGTTAAAATGTGTGTGTGCATGTGCACATACATATACATACTAGGCAGAGAGAACATGACCACAAAGTGGATTTGACCGAGAGGGCTCCCATATGTCACAGTGACTTTATTTAGCACAGCTCAAGCAGTGGGCCCTCAAATTTTGTCCCCATCAACATGTGAGGGGAGCATAATGCACAGAAATATTGTCCTCAGCTTGAGAACCAGGCCCTCCTCGGGAGGACATAAGTAAGCCTCCCTCCTCTTCTCCTTCCTCTATCTTCCTCTAATTCCTCACCTTCTGTTTGCTGAGAATCCCTGATTCACAGAAATGAGTTTACTGCTTTTATCTCAAACAATCCTCCAAATAAGCATTTGTTTTGTTTTTCTCTATCAAGTTTCAGGAACATATCGAGAGGGTGGGAGTTTGGAATTATATTCCCTAGTTAGTACTTAGAGTGTCTAGAGTGCAGCTACACTAGGCTGCCAGGTAAGTGCAGAGCCAGCGTGAGCAAAATCAACCTCTCTGCGTATTCTCTTGTCAAATCCGCGTTGCCGAACCCACCTCACTTTGCTCAGAGGCAAACCAAGGTGTTATCAACTGATAGGCAAAACCAAGGATGGTTTTCAGAATGTAATTCTGAATCCATTCAAACAGTGATGAGAGAGAGAGAATATGAGTTTCTGTGACTTCATATCATAAGTCTGAAAAAATTGTAGTCTTAAAGTTCCTCTATTCATCTTACTTTTCTCAACCACTATTTTTCCGAAGTCACCCATATGACAGTTGGGCTCAGGGAACACTATAAAAATATTTAAGACAATGCAGGAGTGGGGGGATGGGTATAATTTTTATTACATTCAGAATATCCCAACAAAATACTGAAAGAACCAGAAGAAAGCTAATAGCTATAATATAAACTTGGTTAAAATATGGCTCTGTTCTATTCTTAGTGTTATCAGGCGACACCACCATTTCCAATCCTAAGTAAGTGTGCTAATGTTTCTTCATTTAAAGTTCCTGAGAACATGTAAAAGACATGCATAATTATCAGTACAACAGCTCTCATGTCACATTGCTTTACGCCGAGTGCCTAACACAGCATGGATGAATAAGAACAATCTGGCTAACATCGGAGGGCAGTGTGATATGGCATAGATGAGTGAAAAATTGGAGTATTCACTGGAGATCCTAACCTAGCAACAGATTATAAAAATTAAAATTTCCTTCTAGAATCAGGTTATGGGGGTGCAGGGGACGACCATCTCCCATTCCCTGATCCTGGGCAGCAGAGCTCCATACAGCAAAACTGCACTTGCTATTTTAACTTACGATGGTCCCTGCAAGAAATAAAGGTCCCAACATATGTTAGAGTGGAAAGCACGGAGTGGAAGGTGCAGTTGTTCTAAGGCCCTCTTTGGTTTCATTATGCTCTTCTCATAGGAAAAGAAAAAGTGTTCATCACAGCATTATTTATAATTCTGAAAACCTAGAAAAAATGATATGTAGACAATAAGGCAAAGATGAAATACATTATCTTACAGTGACTATGACGCAGCCTTTTAAATAGTATGCTTCCAAAAGGTTTGCAGTGATGAGAAGGAGATGCTTATGTTACAATAGCAGGCTTAAAGGACAGAAGATAAAAGAGAAAGATCTCACATACACCAACCCAAATATGGAAAAATGTTAATAACGAATGGTTCTAGGTGGTGGAGTGAAACGTGTATTCTTTATCATTTTTGTTCTGCGTATTCCAAATGCTCTGCAGGAAACATGCAATTATTTTTGTAGTTGGAACCTCAAAATTCACACTTCTTAAGGAGCGATTGCCCCTAAAAATATGGGTAATGAATTGACTCAGGTTATTTCTGCCAAGAAATTCTGTCTCCCACAGTTTAAAAGGAAAAGTGTAGCTTTATAGGGTAACAATAGTCAAAGTCCTTAGCCTTTGTCTACATTGGTCTGTTTCAGTTACACACAAAGCACCATCTATAAAGGCTCAGTCTAGTAGTTTCAGTTACTGAAACTCTCAGTAACTGCAAACACCATAAAGAGGTAGCCTTTATGGCCAGGTTTTCTCCATTTACCATCATATAAAGATAACATCCACTCAACTTAAGACAATTTTGTGATGAAAAACTGATGAAATTAAAGTCATTAGCATTTCTGCAGAAATATTAAAAATGTAACTCCCATATTTTTGTACTCTTTGTCAAATCAAGATTATGCTTGAAGTGTAAAACGGATACAAAAGGACTCACAAGAGAATTATATTTCTTTGGAATCAATGTTATAGGAGTAAATTGGACCATTTTTAACATTTCTTTTCCTATAGTATTAAAAAAGAGAAAAATCTACTATTGCAAAAAAAATTTAAGTTGGCAATTCACAATTATAAGTTATTGATTTTGTGCAAGCACTGTCTACACAGAATGCTACTGTGAGGATAAGATATATTTAAATTTTGAGACTGAGGTTGGCTAAGCCTACACTTCTCTGATTAACATATTAATTTCATCCATGTTTTCTAGTTCCTGCAACTATGAAGTGTTCACTAAAATCATGATGATATAAAAAACAGCCTTTTTGAAGTCATGTATGAGGAAAATGAAAGGCCAATTTAAGGTTAAGACTAGCTTTATCATTAAATCCATTTAATGACAAGTTATAGAGTAACAACTGCCAGTTTTGTGTGCTTAGCCCATTAGATTTGGCACTGTTGGCCCCATTTCACAGAAGAGGTAAGTGTGGCCCATGAAGTTTGAGCAACTTGTTCAAGGCCACACAGGTACCAAGTGTTGCAAATCATTAACTATCCGTTCTGTACTGATAATCAAGAACTTTGGAAAATGAAGAATTAGACATTCTTTTAATCTTTTTTCCCTGTTATGCCTTCACAACTCTCTTTATTACTTATCTCTATTTGCCTTTGTGCATTGGCTTCATTCTCTCTGATCAAGGTCTGGTTCCCTATACATAACCCTCGCATCTCCAAGTGTCTACTGTATTTTGTCTCAAAAAAATTCCAGGAAGACTTCTGATTAGTCTTGAATAATAAAATCCCACTCCTTAGACCAATCACCTGGGGCCAATGGGTTGGGTCTTATGAGAACATGGGTGCTCCCTTTCTTCCAAATGGAAACACACACTGATTGAGTGGAGAAAGATACAGTTCTACAGAGGAGGGAAGGTCTTCTGGGTAGCAAACAATTGGTACCCATTAAAGGGTAATACACAATTGTATGTAGGTAAGATGGAGTAAAGTTTGAGATTTAAACCATGTCTCTGTGTGTGTGTGTGTGTGCGCGTGAGTGTTTAATTCATTTATTCCTATCACTCTTTGCTACTTAACAGCAGAGGTTTTCTATCAGTACGTGGATAGGAATAATATAGAAAGAACAAAAAGGTACATTTTTGGGTTTTGAGATCTAATGTAGATTTTGGCAAACAGCAGAGATAACAGTCTTGACACCATGGCTTTTAATTGCTAGAACGGTGTTAGTGAATCAGAAAAATTGTTCCTATGAATTCCAATGGCTTGGCTTTAAATATAAGAAAATAAATAAGAACCAAAGGCCAGAGGAATCAGAAAGTAACAATAATGCATCAAAACAAAGTATGGACGAATTATGGCAATGTCCTCTCAGAGAAAAACAGACCAACTGTGGGTGGATATTAAAGGAGAAATATCAAGGTATATTTCTCTGGGGTTTAGATGCTGAGAAGTTTCCAGTAAATATTTGGGCCTGGGTAAGTCCTTGGAAGGAGTGTACGGTATAGGATAATAGACATCATGCTAGAATACTTCAGAGGTAGTAATCCCTGAACAGAAGGGGTGTTACTTAGCTTTCCCAGGTTTAGCCAAGAAGATAGCAAACCTTTTAGGGAAGCTGAAAATCCAGTAGGAAGCCCCAGTGGCTCATGCATGTGTCCAGGTGAATGTTCCAGAAAGCAGCAGCCACAGAGAGTCCTTTCCACTCTAATGGGTACAGGGAAATAGCCGTTTCTTTGCAGTAGAAATAGAAAGCTAGTAAACTACAAGAGATCTCCTAGGCTCAAAGAAGAAAAGAATGAAAGTTCATGTACTGCCAGCTAGAGTCCAAGGTGGAAGTACTGACCTTCATAGCAGATGCAGCCGCAGCGAAGGCCAATAGAGATCGAAAGGCCATCATAGACCAGGGGTGACCTCAGACCCCGCCCTCAACACCACAGATTTAGGGAAGTCTCCAAAATGCAGTTGCTACCAAGGAAAAAGGAATGAGTGAAAGGATAGTAGTGGGGGTAAATTCTAAACTGAGAGAGTAATTACCCTAAAATGACAGAGTTTAAAATTGGATGTGACTACGTTACCTTAAAACAGCTAGAATAAGAATTCTATTTCAAGCAGAAATGAAAGCCTATGAGTTGAGTAGGATTTTAAGGAAATAAGTACATTACATTTTTGCACAACCTAGATTGTGACTGTGTAAAATTAATAGCCATTATAAATATATAATTTATGCATATATATGCACTCATATTTTATATGTATATATATGCATTTGTGTGCATATATAAAATCAAATGTGCAATATTTTATTTAGAGGTATAAATTAATATAGTTTTAATTATGAAAATACTTAAATCAATTGCATTGTTTCTTTCTTAAACTGAGCATTTGCCATCTATGGAATTTTTTGAATTATGTGATAATTAGCTGAATAATCTCCTTTACTTCCCCAGAACAAAAGCTGGGATTCAGCACATTACTGAGATAATGAGTTAACAAATATATGACTATGTGCAATGTATAACACAACAACAATCAAATGAAAGAAGAAAAGTATTTTGGCAAGTTAGATACCAGGTATTTGGTCTGACTGAATTTTTCATTGCATTTACCAGTAGTTTGGGTACCATACAAACAACTCTTAATAGATTCTCTCTTTGCTATATTACACATATTTTACTTATTTCTACTTGATTTTTTGACTGACCCGTTAACTGGTTGATATCTTCCTTCCTATGCTGCCAGCACTCTTGAAGCTGTTCTCTCACACAGTGACTGGTGATGAGCGGTTGTACCATATGACAATATGCAGATTAGATCCTGCTTCCTCTACAATAAAACCAGATTCATAGTTGATGCAGATTCCATGTGTCTTTCTATTGACTGATTAACAATGAAATAATGCAATGCATTTACATAACATAATAGATACTTATAAAATTCCATTCTTATATACTTGGAAATATAGGGCACTTTTATTTTTCTGTATATGGTTTATGAAAACATAACTATTAACATTCTTATAGATCACAAACAAAAGTAAAAAATAAGCAATAATACAATTAAACCAACTCTTGATCACTTTAAAAATTTTCTTAAATGTCAAATAGAATGTCACAGGAATATATCTCACTGTCTTTATAATATAAAACCTATGTAGTCTTGATTCTACTGTAATCTGAAACACAAGTAGACAGTTTATGATAGATTATAAAACAATTATCCTATAGACACCAATAATATTTATAATATGAGTTATTACAATAAATATTACAAGTCTGTATCACATAAAAGTAAAATTCATTGGGGAGCTTATTTTCTTTAAATAGTGATTAATACAGCAAAAAGTTAGAACATCAGAAAAGAAAAGAAAAAGAACAGATCCATTTGTTTTAATGATAGTATTTCTGCAGTTTATATCTTTTTCTATGTTAAAGATATCATATACCATCAATAAGAAAAGAAAGCAAGATATCTAAAGATAGACTCACAAAGAAAGGGCCCCCAAAAAGTGAAGACATCCCTATAGCTTTGCCCTTCTGCTTGGTGATGAAACATGTTTCATAGAAATGTCCCATCCAAACATTTACTGCATTTACCTACACAGTAGTCCCATCAACAGGTAACCAGATATAAAGCTACTTCAAAACACACCATACTGCTTTCTTAATTAAAAGTTACTCTTAGAATTTGGTTGGGGTTTTTCCATTACTGTGCAAATAGAACCAGACTTTAAATGGGATACTTTATTTTCAGAAGTTAATTCCTTATAAACAGTCTCAGTATATTACTTTATTTCTCTTTAAAGCTGAAACTTCCCAACAATGAAATTGAGGCACTAGGAAGTTTTCAGTGATAGGTAGTTAAAGAAAAAATTGTGTCATGAAAAGACAAAGTAGACTACATGATGCCCCACTTGAAAGTCCAGTGTGGTTCCTCCTTACTTAAAATTTCTGTGACTATAATTTTTAGTAAATAAAAACAGTTACTATTTGAGGACAATGTAATTAATTTATTTTTATTTTGCGCACACTTTCTATATGCCAGACAATGTTTTAAATACTTTATAGATATGAACCTCTTTAATCCTCACAATAATATGAGATAGGTACTGTATTAATATTCCATTAAAAAGGTTAGGAAACTGAGGCACAGAGTGGCTAAAGGTTTTTCCCAAGAGCACACAGCTAATAAGTGGCATAACCAGTGTTCACACCGTGCAGGCTGAATCCAGATTTTACGACCATACTGTGTAGTCATGGAAATGTGGATACCTTAATTCTGACAGAGTAGCCCATCTTCTTTAATCAAATCTCACATTCCTTAAACTACCTTTGGGGTTCCCACCAGAATTTTTCTAAGGGCCACAGTTAGCTACAGAAGTTAGTGAAAAGAATAATCAATAAATATTTTTCTGTTTCCAGACACCATGCAATCTATTTTTCTGCAAGTAATTATCAAAAAAAAGTACAGGAAGATAAATTTCTACCCCAAAAATGCAACATCCTTGACCCCTAATATAACAATTCAATACCCACAAGAAAATGTTTTCCTCACTAGACAATAACTCGGTAACCATGTCTGCATACATTTCCAACTTGTGTCTCAGAGTGAAGTATCTCAGGATGAGATGAGATTTTGTATATTTGCGCAGCAGAATGCATTTGATATAGAGATTTTAGAAGGATTTATGGCGTGCTTCCATCTGAGGGAGTGTGGCTTACATTCATCACACCGACCTACTTATTGACAATATTCATAGAAGGAACTGTAGCTCAGAAAGTCATGGAACTCCCTATGTGTTAATGGGACTGAAAATTTTCTATTCCTTGGGAGGCTAAAACTGTTTCCTGTTTCTGCTGTGAGGAATCGTCTTGTGTTTTTCTGTTCTCCATGTCGCAAGCCAGCTGCAGTAAACTGCAGACTACAGAGAGATGGCTCGTTTGCTTTGGTGAAAAGAGCACAGTTGTGCTGTATTTGGAGTCAGAGACTAAGGGACTGGAGCTTAATTTTGCCACATACTGGCTGTGAGGTCTTGAGCCAATCACTCACCTTCTGACCCACAGAATCCTCATCTGTACAAAGGCAGTAATACTAACATCTCCCTCACAGGACTGTTGGATAACTAAATAGACCTTTGTATAGGGTAGGGCAAATTAAAGCTAATTGTAGAATCTAGTATTAGTTTTGGTCGTGACTAGAAAAAACGTACCTAATAGCCAAAAACCATAGCATTTGAAACTTAGTACCTAATTGCCTAACATAGGAAGCAATAATGATTTATATACAAGTAAGCCTTATGTTTATGATATGCAATCAGTTAGAAGTGGCTTTCTACTATCTCTATTTTCTTCAAAGAAATTTAAACAAAGATCTTTGGATAATCCAAAACATTTACACTGGTTCATAGAATGCTATTTTAAAAAGAAAAAAAAGGCTTTTCTTATCTTACTTTGAAACTATTCTGTCCAAGAAATATTGTAGTGGAAATGCCATAATTACCAACCCAATATCTTTAGCTAAGAGATTTAAGGGAGCAACTAAATTAAATACTTGCTGAAAATTCGTACTGTATTTGGCATATTTGAGAATCACATTCATAAGGCCAAATTGTGTTCTTCCACAGTGCAAGCCAAGAATTTAGCTTTTATGGACTTTCCATAAATCTGAGGGAAGAGAAATAAATTGTCATATTTTTAAGCAATTTAGACATGTTACTTATGTGAGCAGGTCAAGAAATTCTGTTTGAATGAACTGAGCTGAAAACAGACTCTTACAGAATGAAAACCCTTTGATGTGCCTCTTGGAAAGTTCTTTTATAGCACTTCCACATGAAAAAGCTCAGTGTCAAAAGTGTTTCTCAAGACAAGGGTGGTTTGGGCCACATCTAAAATGAAGGAGGATGCACATTCTTTCTGATAATTCTCTGGCTCCACTTTCTGGGGATTTTGCCCACTTTATAGGAAACCCTTTCTCACCTCTAACAAGGGTACTGTACCACTCACTCAGCCACCTTGTTCCCTACCCTGCCAATGAGGATTTCTCTTAATATATTACCCCCTCAGGATCTTTACTTTTAAATAGTGGAAGCAGTGTGACTCCCACTATAAGATAGTTTAATATGGGGAAGCCCTGGTGCCTGGGAGATAATGTTGAACTAACGTATACACAGTTACCCTCCTTCTCTTAAGACTTACTCTGGTCTTAAGATCCCAAGATTGTTTTGAGGAGGAGCTAATCCCAGTGTATGGGGTATTCTAAAAACATCCAGATAGAAAACAGAACACACACCACTGTTCTTTCTACCAAATTAAAGCCTTAAGCAATACTTTTAGCTCAAAAGCAAGTAAGATCAGACTTATATTTAAATATCCTTTTTTCCCCAAAATAAATTATTGCCTGAGGGAAATATTCAGTTCCTTATCAAAATACATATTTATGGAATCCAAATAATAAAGAAGTTACATTTTCATTTCATTTAAAGATAGCTTTGTTTGGTAATGTAGCCAGAAAATGATTAGTAATGCATAACTAAATTTTAATTGGTATATGTGTAGGCAACCCCCATTGGCATGCCATATGTAAAAATACTTTACTTTTAGGATTGAATGAGATAATAGAAAAACTGACATATTTTAAAGGGGAAAAACTGTTGATTTTTTTCCTCCCTCATCTTCTATATTGTAATGATTTGTTTGGGAATTAAATTTCTTCCCAAATGTCATTGAAAAATTCTATTAAGAGGTCTTATTATAAGAAAAGCCTCCTCTCCTAGAGAAAAAAAAAAAAGCTAAAATGATTATACCACACAAGAATCTAAAATCTTTCACGTTCTATTGAATTTTACCCAGTAGCTATTTTACCTCTATTCCTCTTGTCTCCATTTGCTTTATTTTATTGTTGTTTAAAACTGTTTAATTTGACTTGATCATTAATATATGATTGGATAAATGTAGCTAAGAAATATATAGCTTCGTGTCTTTTTATCTTGTGTTCATAAATATACATTTTACAAATAAAGAAAAGTATAATATAGTCTGCAAATCCTTTTCTTTTCAAGGAGGATGCATTTCTGAGGAAATATGGCAACGTGTAGATGGTTATCATACAAAAAGGAGCATCAATTGCAAATGCCATGTTAAACAAATGAAATACAGTAAATTAAATGAAACTACTTTCTGTAACACTTTATGCCTCTATCTGTTAATTTTGAAGAAGGCACCATAGTGAGGCTCATTTCAGTACAAAGTCATATTACGTAGATGTACTACATTTATTTATTTTTCTTTATGAAAAAAATATATAAAACTTTATAGCCTGCCCTAGTTTTGCATTAGGAATAGCATGAAAAGCTTTTGAATGCCTAACTTCCCCAGTCCCCTTGGTCTCTCTTTGACATATCCTCTCCCTTCTATTATCCTGTGTTTCAAACCTGTCCCTGAACCCTACAAACAAGGGCCAGGAAATGAGGCATCCTTTCTTTCGCCCTTCCTAGTACTCTGGATGCATCTCCTCCAACATCCTCTAAGACTTTATCCTCTCAGTTATGCCCTCTCTTCGGTATCTGCCCCATCTTCAGTGGCTCCTTCTCCACAGCCTTTGTATATAAACAAAATGATAAGTCACTTTTCTAGCTTAAGAAAAAAATGAATCTTCTGTAATCTCTCTCCTCTGGTTACTGACCTCTGTGACTCCACTCCTTCCCTCCACTGATTTCCTCCGAGTCTCGCCTCCGTTAAGGCAGTGACTCACTACCTCCACTCCCTCCCCTTCCACTGACCTCACTCCTCATCCTCTGCCCTCGATTTTCTACCACCACCACCCTGCCAACAGTGCACAGAGCACGCTTCTAAAGGCCAAATTCAAGGCTCCTTTTATCCTTAAATAACTTGACTTCTCACAGTTCGAGGCATTGCCTACCAAGCCATCCCTTTCTTTTCAAAACTCTCTTTTCCATTTTCTCCTGGTTCCTCTTCTAAATTTCTAACTACTTCCTATAAGTATCCTGCCAGATCCCTCTCCAAGCCCACCTGCACAAATGTTGTTTCTTGGGTATCTGTCCTTGGTCCTCTTTTTCTTTCCAGAAATTCTCTTCCTAGCTCTGCCCATCCCGTTTCTGTCACATTCTCTGATCCTTGTCCCTACCCTCCTTCCTTAGAAAATCTGTTGCTTCTCAACATTCTTTCCGTGGACCTTTTTGTTCTTGCATCTATAAAATAACAACTATCTAACAATAAATTTATTAGGTGATTAAATGAGATGGTGCATGTAAACTACCCGGCATGTTGTATGGCACAACATCAGTAATTAATGGCTATTGTTTTCACAATCCCTTTATATACGCTTCCCTCTAGCTAATCCCATCGACAGTGAGCCAATGTTCTGGGAACTTCCCAAATCTCTCTGGTAGCTTCTACAACCTGCTATTCACTGCAGAGCTCAAAGTTGTGCCATCTGCATCTATTCAGCAAACCTTTATTAAGAGCATTCTGTGTGTGGTGCACTCTTATAAGAATGGACTATACAAAGTAGGACAAGGTAAAACTTAAAAAAAGAATGAAAAAAAAACTTTTTGAGATCGAATTGCTTGAAGTCTACTGAGGAAGCCAGACAAGTAAACAAAGTTTTTAAGTAAAATGTGGCAAAGGTGGCAAATGAAAGCATATGTAGGTGTAAAACAAGGCACAGCCATTCTTTATCTAAGGCTAAAAACCTGGGAATCACCCATTTACTATTCCCTATCATGGATTTAAGAAGAAAAAAAAGGATCAGTGAAGGGACAGAAAAGAAGTCAAGTCCTGAGAAGCAGCTTCTTAAATAACTCTTGAAATCTATCCACTTCTCTCACCACTTTCACTGCTTTCCATCAGTAACCCTCTTGTACGCTACCTGCCCTTTGTGTTGTCTTTCTAACATACAAACCTAACCCGTTTTGTCCCTTACTTAAAGTCTGTCCATGGATCCTTACCATCCACATAAAAAAATAAATCTGTAGAAGGCAGAGGCAGCTGAGTTTTATGTTTCCAGTTTCATTGGACCCAAACATGCTCTGTACTCCAGACAAAAGGAATTGCAGACCTGGGAACACTAACAATTTATCACTTCTTGGTGCCTTTCATATACTTTTTCTTCTGCCTGCTGAATCTCTCTTCCTCTCAGGGCCGCCTGGCCTTGATGCCCTCCAAATAATTACTGGGAGGGATTGAGTGTTTAGGGAATCTCAGGAGGACTGAGAGCAGCAAGCCATGACAGAGTCCACGTAGGCAACATCATGTCCAAAACCAAAGTCAGGGTCAAGGTGGTGAGGATGTTGTATCCCAGCAATAATAAAGTTAAAAGGCGGAGAGGGATTCTAGGGTAACTGGCAAGAATATTCACAGTTATTTATAGCCCAGTCTTTTCTAAGTTAGCTGGTCTCTGGTAAGTGGATGGATTTGATGATCTTATAAAAAATAGTAGCAAAGCGTTCAGTGATGGGAACTTAACTTCTTCTGTCTGGGGAAGTATTGCTAATCTTTTGTAAAACTTCTTACCTTCTGACATGTTTTTTGCGAATGTCTCCTTAAATTCTCCCCATTCTCCTAGGCAGAGTTAAGTACTTCATTCTCTGTAGAGCCCTAAGTGCTTTTAGTTCTTATCAAATTGTATGATCGTTCATTATTTTCATGTTTGTCTTCTCAATTTATCTGTGAATCTCAAATAACAGAGATCTCATTTTGTTCATCATAGGCATTCCATAAATCTTTATTGAAAGAATAAGTGAATTAGTAAATAAATGTTGTCCATTTTCCCTCCCTGTGAAAAGGGTTGATGTTGAGCAGATTGTTGAGATAGGTCTTTTCCCATGAAAATCCATTTTGTAGTTGAAAGAACTGAGATATAAGTGCATGCCTAGTTTGGAACTGAATGTCTGACAAAAGCCTACCTCGGTGATTTATAATATCAACTCTATCAAGATTACCAGCACATCTTCCTTCTCAGGATGCCTGTAAAGATAACAGGACTTCTGAAGTGGGCCGTTCTCTTAGTTAAAAATGATAAAGCTTTCTGTTTCATCATTGTAAATAAAAACATAAAGAAAATACAGGTTCAAGTTGAAGGCGAAATGTCTAAAGTTAACTAACTTGCATGAGTTCTTTCTTGTTGTTGTTGTATATGGTTTTGTTTCCCCTTCTCAGACATTTGTTAGCCTCTAAAGAACAGTCAGTTCTTGGTTGCAAAACTGCAATCACTTCTCAGCCTTTCACACATGCTTTGGATATTCATTTACTGATCTTGATGATATTGTGTGAAACAACTGTGCTAAATTAGTCTCAATTCTTCTACAGAACTTCGGTAGGGGATTATAACGCATCTGCATAATACAATGTTGGGACAGAATTAGGCCATCCTGCAGTACCTTTTTATAAAATTATAAGCAACAGGAACAAACTGTTAGGGAAATGTCCTCTCAATTCCCTCAACTACGCGTTTAGCAGATTCCCACTCTATGGCTCTATGTTCATTAACATTCATGCCATTGACTGCAACCTCATTTGTTTCAGTGTTTGCTTTGGGTTTGCCTTGCTGAAATATTTGCCTTTATTCTTTTTCTTACCACATTTTCTGGAACTTTAACTGTTCCTTGTGGTTTTAGCAGAATATTCTAGAAGGATAATTACCAAAAACTTATTTATAAACACAATTTATAGATCTTTTTGTAAAAAGAAATACATACATAAGGCCACTTTTTACTGATCAAGAAAAATTTGTGAAAGATACACCTATTAAATACAATGCCTCCCCCCAATCTTCCAGTTTTATTTCAAAAGTGGAGAAACGGTTGTCAATACCTGCATTTCCTGTTATGAATTGCTTGTTTCCTAATGAAAAGTCTTCTCTTTCTGGGTCTAACTATAATCTCAGTAATTAGTCAGTGGGACATGTGCTTTAGGTGTTTTTTTTTTCTATTAAAGATTATAGGTTTGCACAGAAATATCCACACTCTCTTATTTGGTTCCTCTTGTGATTAAATTGCACAAATTACAGGGAGTTCATGCATATTGGTTTAGGGAATGCAAATCAAGAGTATGACTTTCTTTGCTTGTGCAAATTTGGCTGACCCATGTATGTATGTAATAGATGCCCTTGGTTTTATCATTGTAATATTCTAAATAGATGAATAGATGCCATATAGTATCATAGACCTTCTAAAACAATTTTATTTCATTTTGATGTTTTATCTTTTTTGTGTTTGTATCCATAGATTGATGTATGCATAGTAGATGCACAGTTATTCTGGTTAAAAAGGCAAAGACAGGAAGGAAGGAAGGAAGGAAGGAAGGAAGGAAGGAAGGAAGGAAGGAAGGAAGGAAGGGAGGGAGGGAAAGAAGGAAGGAAAGGAGGGAGGGAGGGAAATACTCAAATGAGTTGAGAAGAGGGAGAAGGGGAGGAATCTTTGGCTTTCCTTCCAACTTATTTTTTACCTGGAAGTTACCAGGTAACCCCACGAATGCCTCTGAATATATAATGCCAGAGATTTCTTCCACATTCTCCCACATAAAGATGAAAATGTTAGCTTTAGCATGACCATCCCTACTAGGACTCTATGGCTCGTGGTTCTTTCTTACAATAGTTAGGAATTTGCATTATGTCAAAACAACACCTATTGAAGCCTGTGTGATAACAAGGGAATGACCTAGTCCCCTACATCAGGGTTTCTCAACAGAGGCACTAATGATATTTGGGATCAGATAATTTTTTTGCTGGGACTGATAGAGGGGCGGGCACTGTCCTGTGCATTGTCAGATGGGTAGCAGCATTCCTGGCCTATACTCATTAGGTACTAGAGCAACCACTTCACCCTGTCATGAAAGGTAAAAATGTACCCAGACATTGTGAAATGTCATCTGGAGGGGCAGGGAGGAAATTGCCTCCAATAGAAAACCACTGCCCTATGTATAACACTTATCTTAATACAATAGCTATGATGTCTCATAGATTTTCCAGGGGGTGGAGAACCATTCTTTAAATTTCTCCCCAAGAGTCAAACACAGATCTCTTTGCATTTGCTGAGGGATCAACCTCAAGGCACACTGTGTAGCCCAATTCTGCCCCTCCTCAACTCCCCAAATCCTCCCATATATAGTTCTCCATCACTCTTCCTTCTTCCAGCCATCTGTCTCCCACACAGTGACCTCTGACCAACCCATCCACACTTAATTTGAATTTAATTATGAAAGTATCAATAAATAGGCAAAGTATAGGAGTTAGGTATATATTACTTCCTTGATAATGACGCTAAAGTCCATTCCCTATTGTTGATGATGCTACCTGACAAGGTCCACAATATGACTGCCTTATAAAGGATCATGATGAAATTCTCAAGACATATAATAGTAGCATGTACTGAGGTTAAAAGTTTAGGCTTTTAATCTGGGCATTCTGAGTTAGAATCCTAGCTCTTCAATTTACCAGCTGTCTGTAACTTTGGGCAAATAACTGTTTTATGCCTCCATTGTGTTCATCTGTAAAATGGGCATAATAATAGTACCTATCTCATGGAACTGTTACAAAGTTTAAATAAGATACTACCTGGGAAACTGGAAAAAATGTTTAATATGTGTTAGCTATCTTTCTTATACTTACAATAACAACAAATCTTACAACAGTACTCCTTATACACAAATACACACACAATGCAACATGCACACACACACAAGACAATCAAAAGCATATTTTATTGTAATAATGCCATTTGTACTTAAATAGAATGCCATATTATATAATGCTTGATCTAGTCTTACAATACTAGCATTCTTGTTTTGCTTTTATATCTATATAAATCAGTAAATGCTTAAGCAGCATGCTGCTCTGGCATTTTCAAATTTGTTTTAAAGAAGAAAAATTAGGGTTTTTTGGTTATGATTGACACTGACTTTAGGCTATATTACCAATGGTCACTTCAGTGGCCTTAATTCTCCTGCTCTGTAGCTTCTCACCCTCTAACACATTATTCTTCTTATTCATTTAAAGTTTTGGGGGAAAAATGTATATATGCAAAAGTAGATAAATAAATAATATGAGAGAAAATAAATCAGTGGTTTTTAGTGATTTATACATTTTTAATGGTGGTGAAACCAGAGGGAGAGAGAAGATGGGAAGGATTTTATGATGACTAGGTTTTCATTCTATGGTGTGTATAGGACAGGAAATTCCAAGGAAGGAACTATTTTTAGAGGAAAGATGGTAAGTCTAACTTAAACAAGTATAGATGAAAAAGAGGAGTTGAGAAGAAGCCTGGTGCTATCTTGACCTCAGTTCACAGTAAAGAATGAGAGCATTCTCCATACATTGATTGGAGGAAGCTTTGAAGAAAGTCTGCAAAGGAATCCAAGCTCAACTAAAATTTTTGGAAGCCTAGATAAAATATATGGTTAGCTCCATTGCAATACAAAGTAAGTTTCCATTAACAGTCTGGATTTCCTAAGAAAAGTTACATAGTTTCTTCACTACAACATCATTTAAGTCATAAAGACTGAAGGCATTATTGTTCATGTAAAACTAGGATAGGTTACCATCATCCTTTTAACTGTTTTAATTTCTAAATTTCACTGACATTGATCTAGAAAAATCAATAAAACAAATGTCATTTATAGTCTTCAAAGGCAGAAGAGATATTAGTTGCTTTATTCAATTGATATAGAAACCAAATCTCAGCTAATTTAAACAATGTATCTAAGGACTGGATCCTGTGAGTGGTAAAACAGTAACTAAAATCTAAGGTTTTAAAATTTACCCATATTATCTCCTATCCATTCATTTTGGGTAGACACTTAATAAATATTTGTGTAAAAATGACAAAATTAATTTCCTTCCCCATTGCATCAGAGCAGACACAATCTCAAGGGCCCACTTTCTAGTGCCAGAAAAGTGTTAAAATATTACTTTTATCAAAAGTTTTGTAATAGGTTGTTTGACAAACTGCCCAAGGGCTCCTAATCTATCAAACTCACAAAATGCCACTTAGGCAAGAATAGTGGATAATATTACAAGTCGTCTAACATAAGCTTTAAAGAGAAGAAAAGCAGAGGGGGCACAGCTGTGTTTCTCATCCTCATCTGCAACACCTGTTTTGAGTTTCTGTTATAGGCTATTCCTGGGAGATAGGTAGGGAGACAAAAGTGGCATTATTCTTGTTTTACATAAACAAAAACAAAAATCAGAAAAAGTTAAGGGGATTTACCTAAAATCATATAGATAGTCCATTAAAGAACAAACAGAATTACGTTGCTTTTGGCTATTCTTTCCAACAGGTTATGCTACCACCTATTATATAAATGTGAACAATTAAATTGGAGAGTGGCTCAAAAGCAAATGAAGTCTCTTTTCATGTTCTGCTTTCACTGTAAAAAAGAACCACGTTAGATCTTCACTATACTGTGACTCACTGTGGTGCAGAATTTAATATATAAGTTCATCCTTAGAAGTAACTTCAGGAACTTTTCCACCAAAATTCTTAAACCTGCTCATAATATGAATTTGATTCACCATTGAGATTAAGCCAAAGGAAATTTCCACAGAGAAAAATAGCATCTCTTGAAAGAGCCCAATAACGAACATTTTATTTCTTCTGCTATTTTTCTGAATCGTATACAGAACATTTGCCATTGCCCATCTAATGATATATCTAGTCACATCTGTAAAATTGGATAAAAATATTAATAGTATTCTAACTCATAGGTTTGTTATAAGCATTGAATGAGTTAATATTTTAAAACACTTAAAACATAAGTATTTGTTTTAAAAAGAAAACATATAGTTCATTCCTCCATGCTGTGCTGTCAGTATATCTAACTACAAAATTTGCATTTTTTTCTGACTTAAGCTGTCATTTAAAGACAGAAAGATAAAAGAAAATATTGAGATAAAAAAGTATTTTCAACAAAGGTCACTTAAGGATCTGATCATATGGGAAAGAAAAACTTTCTTGTGCTGAAAGGATTTTTTTTTTTTTACACAAGAGGGGAAGAAAAGATTTTCTCTATAAATTTCCAGAAATGTAAAATGATATGATGAGTAACTAATTGGTAATTCCTAATTAAGTGTATATAGAGCAGTGGGTGCTTCCTTCGTTACTATCCAGTAACATTTCCAAGAAGTGACAACATCTTACACACGGGTCTAAAATGCAAATTAATTATAATTCTGATGCCCTTGAATCTGAGCAGAAAGTGACACAAAAGTATGAAGTTTTCTTGAATGTCCCTGAGAGTTTAAAGGTGTAGAAGTATTGAATGTGTATAAATAGTACAAGGAGGTTGCTGCATCCCATTTTCCTAAATTAGAAATTGACAGGACAAACCCAAGAAGTAGCCCTTGGCACTAGCTGATATTCAAGATATGTGGTAAGCTTAAGGAGGCATGACTCAAAGCTCAAAAAAATTACTAGACCTACTGAATGCATTCAGATAAAGAAATAAAAAGCAAGCCTTTTTACTTGAAACCTTTGAGATCTCAGTCTGCAGTAAAATATTTATTTAAACCATGATACTAAGCTTCATTTGAGTGTTAAATGACTGAACTATGCGACATAAAGATTGTCCTAAATATAAAGGACTGTTACCCTCACAATTAAACTACTTTGTGAACAGGAAAAAGAGCAGTATAAGGAAAGGACCATAATTTAAGACTAGGTTACCCAGACTAAAAAGTGAGAAGTGTTCCCGTTTATAGTTTTCATTTCTAACCCATAGTTATATTCATCAAATTAGGAATCTGGAAAAGCAACATGAAAATTACAAATTGGACAAATTGAACCTTTCCTAAATCAGTTCACATCAAGGTGATATTATGCCTGTGAACGTCACAGTTTTAGTATTAAGAGGTCCCAATTAATAAGAATCTCCTGAAGATGCAGCGGACACCCATTGCCAATGTTGATTTAAGGGACAAAATATTGCAGGACAGCTACTAAAATGTTGTGGGTAATAAAGTGTGTTTTGATTTTACACTAATTTGGATTCAAACACTGACTCTCATTTAATTGCTTGTAACTTTGGGAACCTCTCTGAAGATGTTTAGCCACAGATTCCTCACCTAAAAATGGATATAGCATAGATCAACCACATAACTTTGTGGGGAACAAATTAGATAATTTATGTGAAGTAGTTATAAGATAAACTTTCAACAAATGGAAGCTATTTTTATTGACCTAATGGAAAAATCCAATTTTCGTTAGCCATATTAGTCTCATCAGAATGTGTATGAAATGAGGAAGCATTTCACATACTCTGTTGAAATTAAATAAAAGTATTTCTCCTCTTTAATTAAAGAGAGATAATATAAAGATTAGGGACTCCTACCTCCACATATCTGTGCTTAATACCTGTGAATACTTCTGGTAGGAATTTTCTCTTTTTTCTACTGAATATGTTATTACACAGCGATGACTTCACTGTTTCTTAAAAGCCCTTTTGAGATGCTTTTCTCTTACCATTTTTGCACAAGGCGTTTTCCCTCTTATTTCAGCACAGTTAGCTTTAAGTTTAGAAAACAATGATTTGCCATTGGCCTTTCATCACTTGAGCTGTCTAGTTAAAAATCAGAAGGGTAGGACAGTAGGGTTAAATCTAGGTCTTTGCTTCAGCTCAAATCATATTCTAAGATTATATATTTAAAGTAGCCCCCTTAGATAAATTAATATATACACCCAATAACGTAATGTCTCAAAGTTCAGCTGGAACAATGAAGCAGCCCTTGTTTTGTTGTTTTGCTCTGTTTTTGAGGTGAGTGGCGATACCGCAGACTTTTCTATTGGAAATTGAATTAGGGATCTAATTTCTATATCTAATACTGGCTTAATTAGAGCTCTGTCCATAACAGTCTCACATAGAGTCCACAGAAATGGCTTCCAAAGTACAACAACAGTTTCTCCAAGGCAAATATCAAAGCTGGAATAAACTTTAAAGTACACAAAATTAGCAGGAATAATTTATCTGATCTAACTTTTCTTATTCTTATAGTCAAAACCTCTATGAATTTGGCTTACCAAATTTCCATATATTCCATTTTAGGTACAAATGAACAGAAAGCTAAATAAGGTGCAATGAATTAAAAGCTTTGCCTTCTGTACCTCTGTATTTCTTTTCTAATTAAGAAAGATGTTAATTGAAATTAGAATGACACAGAAGCCTGTGCAGCAGTCTCCCAGGTATTGTAATTGGTTTGTGGAACTGCTGCCCCAGGGTCGTTCACTGGAGTGATTCCTACCTGGGCTGGGAGTGAATGAAAATCCTCACCTAAAAAGCAACCTCCAGCATAAGAGCATCAATGGATAAGCAAATATATCCATGTCCAAATTAAATTTCCTTTAAACATTTGCAGAGAAAGTGTTTGGTGTCAAATGCTTTTATTAATCAGTTTACCTCGGTAGTTCTTCCCCCATGCAATTTCCCTTAACTTAGCCTTGGTCACATACAGAACAAAGCAGAGTATCTCAAGATGCTTTGGCATCTAGTCTCAAACTACCTTCCCACTCTTCACTTATTCCTCCGCTTCTACCCGCTGTACATTCCAACCAGACTTTATTTCCCATCTGAGCATGCTCTGTCCTTTCCTACCAAATAGGAGTACTCACATTGTTACACTCACTGGACAACTCCCCTTCTCTGGAATAGCAAATGCTTAACAAATCCAACCAAACATACAAGACCCAGCCCGAATACCACATGCTCTGATAAATTTTTTATTATTTCTCTTGCTTAAATATAGAATAACCCTCTTTGGGTTCCCTTCCAACTGGCTGAAGCATCAGTGGACGCCCCCACTGAGTTCCTCCTTCTCTACCTAGTAGGTGCTAAACTCTTTGATGATAAAGATTATGTCTTGTTAATCTTTGTAGCCCTGATGCAACCCCAGTGCTTACCCCATGTTAGGCACCTACTCAGTATCTATAAAATAAATTTTGGATTCAAAACTAAATGTATAACTTAGCAAGTTCAAATATGTATTTAAAATCTTTATTTAGGATACTTTGAGGACAGTCTGTATAATACCTTCTCTTTGCATTAATTTAGAAAAAGATTGAATAAGAACAATTGAAGAGAAAAAAAGACAAAAAATAGGAGTAATTATAACATCTAAAAAATTTGAGGATAGATAAAAAAATTTAAAGTTAATTTATGTATTTCCTCCTTATAAAATAAATCACTGGATATATCTTATAGGAATACATAATGAGTATAAGAAATAATATAAAAAAACTATCAGATTTAATATACGTTTGTCTTGGTTTAATATCATCAAAATATCTGATAAAGTAATTATTTTATCTTAGTCTAATGTAAAGCAGTAAATATTGGTTTACTCCGAGAAAGGCAGAATGTTAGGAATTAGTGATAAAAATATATGAGATAGCCCTTATCCTCAAGGATTTCACAAGTAAGACTCATTGAAACAAACTTAATATGGAAAATAGAATATTCAGATGCCAAGATGATGTACAAACAAGTTATAAGAGTTTAATGTTTGGATAAAAAAAGATGCTTTCTTTAAAGAATTTATGGAAAATAGACTTTTGAGAATAGAGAGAATTCTGCATGCAATTCTCTATCCCCAGGAGCAAATATATTGAGGCAAGAGGTTTCCAGAATTATGTCAGTTTGCCAGAACTACAAAATGCAAGTGGCTAATAATAACAATAATAATACCTAACATCTTTTGAGTGGTCCCCATGCCATGGGTATTGTCATAAGCACTTTACACATCTTAAATTCATTTAATTTTTACAATAGCCTGTGAGTTCAGGGCTATCTTTTCATTAAATGGATGAGGAAAATGAAGCATAGTGAGTAAAAATAAGAATGACAACTTTGAAGATAAATTGAAATCATGCTGTAAACTGAGTAACAGTGGAAGGAAGGTCTAACATAAGTAGTTCCATTTTGCCTCTGACTCCCTGTGGTAATATCCTTTAGGTTAAAAGCTGCTCAACACTGCACATAAGCAAGCTAAATATAGGAAGAATTTAGTTTGTAGTTCAACTCTAGAAGAAAGATTGATAACTATCCCTTTCCCAAAAGTAACTCTAGGGGGGAGATAAGGAAAGTATGCACACAAGTAATGATGCTATGTTAAAGATTTATAGGAACACTGTGACCTGGCCTGCATCTTCTAAAGTTAACTGACCAAGGACAAAGAAGTTTTACAACCCCCTCAGACCCTTGCTGATATCCAAATGTCTGTGCAGTCCTTGGTTGCATCTTGCAATCCCCCTTCCCTTAACACAAAAAGGAGCCTAAAGGTCATACTAACTTAAGATGGTTCTTTAGGACATTAGTCTGCCATCTTCTTGGTTTGTTAGTCCTTCAAATAAGAGTCACCTTCCTTACTCTAAAAGCTTGTCTCTTAACTTATTGACTGTCCTGTGACAAGTGGTAGGAGCTTGAACAGGTGGGAACTGAAATGCAATTAGGTAGAGGAAGATGAAGATGGTGGTGGGTACAACTGAGATAACACCACCAGAAAAGGCATGGAGGTCAGAAAGCATGGCATGTGTACATGTGCCAAGCGTAGAGACAAGAAAGAACCATGAGATGCTCATTTTTGTTGGAAAGTGTCATGTAAATAGGCTGGAGAGTTTGGGAAACAGATCATGCTGGGCTTACACGTCAGGCTGAAGGGCTTTCTTCTACAGGAAGACTTGATGGGTTTAGAACAGTGGAATACTAAGCATATCTTCATTTTATATAGATCATCCTTCCACCTATATGAAGGATAGGCTTGAAGAGAATTTAATATCCCAGCAAAAGGTAAGGAAACATGGATCTAAAATAGTGATTACAGGTAAGGAGAGGAGGGAAGATGTGGCACAGGTATCCAAAACTATGTACCATAACTCTCATCCCATAATTCCAATGCCCAGTGTGACTTTGAGATTCCTCCCATCAAGAGGTAGGGTCAATGTTTCCTTCCTCTATAATTAAAACAGGAGTAACACTACCTGATTTCTGAGGTTAGATTATAAAATGTGCCTCAGCTTCTACCTAGTTTTCTTAGGATCGTGGCCCTTGGAACCCAGCTGCCATATTGTAAGGAAGTTCAAACTATCCCCACATGGAGAAACACATGGGGAGGCCACATATAAATGCCCAGCTGATGTCCTAGCCAGGACACACCATCAACTGCCAGACCTGTGAGCAAAGATGCCTTCTGATGATGCCAAACTGCTGCCTTTGAGTCTTCCCAGATGAGACCAGACACCAGGAGGCAGAGATTAGCTATTCTGCTATTGTTGCTTAAGCCACTGAGTTTTGTGGTAGTTTGTTACTGGAACAGGAGGGAATTAATAAATTTTAGAAGATAAAACCAAAAAGATATGATGGTTTCTAAGAACAGCAATGTGACTGATTGAGAGACCTGGTGGTTAATAGAAGACTGGGAGCAGGAAAGCAACGAATTTAAATTGAATGTCTTCCTATCTTTGTCAAGTCAAATTCTTAATATAATGGCCCAAAGGGAAAATCGAATAATTTTGTCTCCCTTTAATACATAAAAGATGAGCACAGTGTCATGTGCCTATATAGTCTCAGCTACTTGGGAGGCTGTGGTGGGAGGATTGTTTGAGCCCAGGAGTTCAAGTCCAACCTGAGCAACACAGTGAGACCCTGTCTCTAAAGTAAAATAAAATACAAGAAATAATATTTTTAAATATTTTTAAATACTCATATATTTATTTATAAATTCCATTGTACTCGAAGCAAGTACCTCACATGTTTACATGCAGCATTTTGAAAATTATCATTTCAGGCAGCTAACACAATTTCTTTTCTAGAAAACCACAAATATTTGAAAATACTTAGAATTTAATTTGGGGTATGTTGAAGGAAGATTATATCTTGTTTTGTTTTTCTCATTTTTCATAACTCCTATTTATTGTGTAGAAATATATGTCACATTTCTAAATAATCTGTCCAAGCTTGCTGTAGCCAGACATCTATGATATATGACTCGGTAGCAATATGGCTGAATACCTGGTAGTTTTTGAAAATCTATTCCTTAGAATGGAAAGCTTAAACAAATGAGCCAAACAGGGATAAAACTACCACAGAAAGAAACACTTTATAAAATAGTGATTTCACAAATCTTGATTTACTCTTAATATATGTTTGGGGCTTTTAAGGGGTGGTGGTGGAAGGGTGGTTCGGTTCTATTAGATGATTTTCCTTCTTGCATCAAAAGGCAACATCTAATTGTTTTTCCTTAAGAAAATAAGCAAATTGAAGGATATTTTCTTCTTGGTGCCAAACTACCTCCATGTGATAGTTAATACACACCAAGTATCTTACTGAATAAGCCCTCCGAATTTTTCCTATACAATTAAACTAATTCAAGCCAAATGGTATCTTATCATACGGATCCATGACACATCATTTGCATTAAACTGTTCAATTTTTACATGTCTTCTCCTCCGGTTCCTTTTAATCCCCAAGTATGGCCTATGTGGTTGATTGACAAAGCTGCACTTAGTAATCAGTAATTGCTAATAATTATTGAGTAACATTTATATAGAGGAAGAAAGCTTTCTTTTCTCACCCATTGCTAGGTTCGTGGCTAAGACACCTATAATAAGAGACAAACGAACAAGAGAAAAGCATACAAATTTATTTAATGAGTTTTATGTGACACTGAAGACTTCAAAAAGGTCCGAGAAACCTCTGAGTGGAGGGCCAAGATAGGAGAAGCAGCCCGTACATACAGCTCTCTAGGAGAGGATCAAAAACTGCAAGTAGATGCCCACCTATGGATGCACCCTCTTGGAAAGAGCATTGTAAATCAACAGAGAACTGACAGGAGACACTCAGAGTAAAGGAGACAGGGACAGGGAGTTCCACTAGCCCAGATTGGAAGGTACCTCAGAGAGACCCCTACAAGTGGGAGAGAGATAAAGGAGAGAGCCTCAGGGCCCATGTTCCCAGCACAGACAGTGCAGCTCAATCTGTGATGGCACCACCACCACCACCACCACCACAGTCCTCCACACTGATTGGAGAAATGCTTGGAAACTATATAGGAAGGCTGCAACAGACAGCAGGCTCAGCAAGGACCTGCTGGGCTCAGTTCCCAGGTTGTCACAGCTGATGCCACTCTGAACTCTCAAGTCTAGAGCAACTGATCTACACAGGGATCAGTTCGCTGCAACTGTCCCATTATTGCCCCTTGCCAGGTGGAGGAGGGAGAATGGAGAGCAGACATTCTTGCACGCCTGAGACTAGGAGCCAAGCACCACCCCCTTCATCCCTACCTCCACTCCTCCCCCACCTGCCACCACCAGGGAACTCAAACAGAGCTCAAGGGATCCCCCAGTAGCAGCCTCAGAGGGACCTGTGTGAGGAGAGAACCCCAACCATCCAGCAACCCAGCCCCTACAACCTTGCACAACAACCAGTGGAACAAGCCCCCCAGCTCTGTGCAACAACACACCAAGGCCCAAACCCTCAGAGATCTGGGCACCAGGGAGAGGTCCACACTCTGACAGACCTACATGCTGGGTGGCGAGCAATGCCCCCATGGTCCCACACACTGACCAAAGAAGGAACAAGCCACCTGGGCCTACATGCTATATGGAGGTCCATGTCCCCATGAACCCATGCTGCATGTGGTGGGCCACACACCCCCAGCCCTGTGCACCAACAGGTGGGCCACATTCCCACAGACACACATGCCCTGTAGCAGTCCACCCCCACCTCCAGGCTGTGCACCAGCTGGCAGGCCACCCCCCAGTGGCCCTGAGCCCTGACCAGCAAAATAAGACCCCCATCCCTGCACATCCACTAGTGAACTGTGCTCCCACCCCTGCACTGTGCAATGCCATGCCTGCAGTCCAGCTCTACACCACTGACCTGCTAGCCACAAGCCATCCCTCACCATGTACCACCATTACACCTAAACCTGGATGGAGAGAATGCCAGCAGCACTTACACTCATAGCCACTGCCTAGGTAACTTTGCCAAACAACCACTGCCACCACTACAAGGAGACCAGGGCAAAGCACATTTCTGCAACATCTGCCTCAATGGAGAGGGACTCACCCAGCTCCCTGCCCAATCTTCCAACAACAGCCTAGAGACCAACTCACCACTCCACATGAAGATTCTCCAGCATTGGCCCATGTTCCATGACCCACCCAGGCACTGGCCAAGGTCCCATGATGTACCCAGGTAGCTGCCAAGTTCCAAGGACCTGCCATGTCAACAAATTAGACTGTGACAACCACCAGGAATCAAGATGACGTAGGAGAACAGCTATGTTACAGGCTCTCAGTGAATTCTCCCCTCTCTGGCAAGGTCAATCCTCTGGAGTAGGACACAAAAGCATTATCTAGGGACCTCTTCTCCATTCAGTAAGTAGGAGAGTTCCCAGCACACCCAAGGAGAACAGGTGTGCTGCAAACCTATTGGCCCTGAGCTGAGAGAAGATGTTTCAGATGAGAAGAAACTAGCAAAAAGAATTCTGACAACACAAACGACAAGCTATTAATAGTTCAACACCCCAAAGTACCACAATATATCCACAGCAATGGACCCCAACCAAAAGGAAATTACAGAAATATCAGAAATGGAATTCAGAATATGGATGGCAAACAAGATGAATGGAATTGAAGACAAAATTGAAAAACAACACAAAGAAACAAAAAAAAATTTCAGGACATAAATGAAAAATATGAAAAAGTAACTAAAGAGATAAATAACATAAGAAAGGATATAACAGAACTTAAAGAAATGAAAGAATCATTTACAGAGTGACAAAATACAGCAGAAAGCTTCAACAACAGGCTAGACTTAGCAAAAGAAAGCATCTCAGATGTTGAAGAAAAGGCTTTCAAACTAGCCCAATCAAAGATGCAGAGAAAAGAAGAATGAACAATCACTCAGAGAAATACAGAACTATGTGAAATAAGCCAATATATGAATTATAGATATCCCAGAGGAATAAGAAGAAAAAGCAAAGAGCATGGAAAACCTATTCAAGGAAACTATTGAGAAAAACATTCCTGGTATTGCCAGAGATTCAGTCATCCAGACACAAGATAGTCATTGAACACTGGAAAGATTCATAGAAAATAGGACATCTCCAAGACACATAGTCATCAACCTGAGCAAAGTCAAAATGAAGGAGAAAATCCTACAAGCTGCAAGACAAAAGCAACAACTAACATACAAAGGAAAACCCATCACTCTAACAACAGACCTCTCAGTAGAAAACCTTACAAGCCAGAAGGGATTGGGGCCCCATTTTTAATCTTCTTAAAAAGAGCAACTGCCAGCCAAGAATTTTGTATTCTGCAAAACTAAATCTCATAAATGGTAGAGAAATATACTTTTCCAGAGAAGCAAACACTAAGGGAATTTGTCACACTAGACCTGCCCCACAGGAAATGCTCAAAAGTGCATTATACATGCAACAGCACAACAGATACACACCAGTGTAAAAACACCCAAAAGTTATAGCTCACAGCTCTTACAAAATAGATGCACAAACAGGGGGGAAAAAAACAACAAGGTATCATCCAACATGAACAGAACAATATCCCACATATCAATACTAACACTCAACATGAATAGTCTGAATGCCCCACTTAAAAGACATAGACTGGCTGAATGGATTAAAAAACACAAACCTAGTATTTGCTCTCTCCAAGAAACAGATCTAAGCCATAAGGACACATAAACACTCAAGGTAAAGAGATGGAAAAAAAATATTCCACATGAATGGAAACCAATAGTGAGCAGGTATAAACATTCTCACATCAGATAAAATAAATTTTAAATCTACAATGGTAAAAAAGAGACATAGATGGTCATTATATAACGGTAAAGGGAGCAATTCAACAAGAAGGCACAACAATCTTAGATATATACACACCTAACACAGGAGTTCCCAGTTTCATAAACCAAACAAAATTCTTCTAGATCTAACAAAAAAATAAATAGTAGCATCACAATTGCTGTGGACTTCAACACCCCACTGACAGAACTGGACAGATCATCAAAGCAAATAATGAGTTAAAAAAACACTAAACTTAAACAGGACTCTAGAACAAATGGACTTAACAGACATTTGCAGTACATTCTACCCAAAACTACCACATATACATTGTTCTCCTCATCACATGGGACATTTTCCAAGATTGATCATATCTCATGCCACAAAAAAAAGTCTCTACAAATTAAAAAAAATGAAATCATATCATGTATCTTCTCAGACCACTGTAGAATAAAATTAAAAATCAATTCCAAGAGAAACAGTCAAATCTACACAAAGTCAGGGAAATTAAACAATCTGCTGCTGAATGATCCTTGGGTCAATGATGAAATTAAGATAGAAATCAAATGATTCCTCAAACTGAAAGACAAAGGGGATAAAAGCTTTCAAAATCGATGGGATACAATAAAAGCAGTCCTAAGGAGAAAGTTCATAGCTTTAAATGCCAACATCCAAAAGACAGAAAGATCACAAAATAACAACATAATATCACATCTCAAGGAACTAGAAAAAGAAGAACAAACCAAACTCAAAGTCAACAGAAGAAAAGAAACAACAAAGCTCAGAGCAGAACTAAACAAAATGAAAACAAACAAACAAAAAAAACCTCACAAGTTCAATGAAACAAAAAGTTGGTTCTTTGAAAATATAAACAAATTTAATAGGCCACTAGCCAGATTAACCAGAAATAGAAGAGAAAATACCCAAATAAACTCAATCAAAAATGAAAAAGTAGACATTACAACTGATACCAAAGAAATACAAAATATTATTCATGAACCATGAATACTATGAAAACCTCTATGCAAAAATCTGGAAAACTAGAGGAAATGGATAAATTCCTGGAAACACACAACCTCCCAATCCTGAATCAGAAAGAAATAGAAATCGTGAACAGACAAATAATGAGCAGCAAGGTTGAAGTAGTAATTAAAATCTTCCAACAGAGAAAGCCCAGACTAGATGGATTCATAGCCAAATTCTACCAGACCTACAATGAATAGCAGGTACCTATTCTATAGAAACTACAGAAACTATTCCCTGAGAAGGACGGAATCCTCCCCAACTCATTCCACAAAGCCACTATCACCCTGATACCAAAGGCAGGAAAGGACTCAACAAGAAAAGAAAACTATAGACCAATATTCCTTATAAACATAGATGCAAAAATCCTCCCCAAAATACTAGCAAATCAAATCCAACAGTACAGTAAAAAGATAATTCACCATGATCAAGTGGGTTTCATCCCAGGAATGTAAGGATGATTCAACATATGCAAATCAATAAATGTGATTCACCAAATAAACAGAAACAAAAACAAACACCATTTGATTATCCACCAGATGTAGAAAAAGCATTTGATAAAATGCAGCACCCTTTCATGGTAAAATATCTCAACAAACAAGTCATAGAGGGAACATACCTCAAATTATAATATAAAAGCTATATAGGACAAACCCACAAGCAACATTATACTAAATGGGAAAAAGTTAAAAGCATTCCCCCTAAAACTGGAACAAGACAAGGGCGTCCACTGTCACCACTTCTATTCAATATGGTATTGGAAGTCCTAGCCAGAGCAATCAGGCAAGAGAAAGAAATAAATAGCATTCAAATCAGGAAAGAGGAGGTCAAACTATCCCTGTTTGATGACAATATGATCTTATATCTAGAAAACCCTGTGCCTGAATACCCAAAGACTTCACCAAAAGGCTACTGGAATTGATACATAAATTCAGCAAAGTCTCAGGTTACAAAATCAATGTACACAAATCAGTAGCATTTCTATATACTAATTACAGTCAAGCTGGAAGTTAAATAAAAGACTCAATACCATTCACAATAGCTGTAAAAAAGAAACCTAGAAACATACTTAATCAATGATGTAAAACATCTGTACAAGGAGAACTACCAGGCACTGAGGAAAAAAATTGCAGATGACACAGGCAAATGGAAAAACATCCCTCGCTCATGGATCAGTAGAATCAACATTGTTAAAATGTCCATACTGCCCAAAGTGATTTAAAGATTCAATGCAATCCCCATCAAAATATCAATGTCATATTTCACAGATCTAGAAAAATAATTTTAAGCTTCTTTTGGAACCAAAAATAGTGCCTGAATTGCCAAAGCAATCTTAAACAAAAAGAACAAATCTGTAGGAATCACATTACCTAACTTCAAATTATACTACAAGCCTATAGTAACCAAAACTATAGCCTTTTATAGTACTGTTATGAAAGTAGAGACAGACCAATGGAACAGAATAGAGAACCCAGAAATGAAACGATCTACCTACACCAAACTGATCTTTGATAAATCAGACAACATACACTGGGGAAAAGAAGCCGTATTCAATTAATAGTGTTGGGAAAACTAGATAGTCACATGCAGACGAATAAAACAGAAGAATAAAATGCCTCTCACAATATAAAAATATTAATTCAAGATGGATAAAATACTTAAAGGCAAGGAATGAAACCATGATAATTCTAGAAGAAAATGTAGGAAAAACTCTCCTAGACATTGGCTTAGGAAAGAATTTATGACTAAGACTCCAAAGTCAAGTAAGTAACAACAAAAATAAATAAATGGGATTTAATTAAATTAAAAAGCTTCAGCACAGGGAAATAAATAATCAACAGAGTGAACAGACAGCCTACAGAATGGGAAAAAATATTCACAAACTATATATTCAAAAAATGACTAATTTCCAGAATCTACAAAGAACTCAAACAAATCAGCAAGAAAAAAACAAACAACTCCATCAAAAAGTTGGCCAAAGACATGAACATAATGTTTTGAAAGAAGATAGACAAATGGTCAACAGACATGAAAAAATGCTCAACATCACTAATCATCAGGGAAATGCAAATTAAATGAACAATGAGATTCCACCTCATATCTATCAGGATGGGCATTATTAAAAAATCAAAAAACAATAGATGCTGATGTGGATGCAGAGATAAAGGAATGCTTATACACTGTTGGTGGGAGTACAAATTAATACAACCTCTATGGAAAACAGCATGGAGATTCCTCAAAGAAATAAATGTAGAACCACCATTTGATCGAAAAATCCCACTGCTAGAATAAAAGCCATTTTATAAAAAAAAACAACAAAAAACACCCCTGCACTAGAATATTTACAGCAGCACAAGTCACAATTACAAAGATGTGGAATCAACCTAAGTGCCCATCAATTCATGAGTGGATAAAGAAATGTGGTACATGTATATACTACAGAATACTACTCAGCCACAAATAAGAATGAAATAATGTTGTTTGCAGCAACTTGGGTGGAACTGGAGACCATTATCCTAAGTGAACTATCTCAGCAATGGAAAACCAAACACTATATATTCTCACTATTGGGAGCTAAGCAATGGGTACACATGGGCACAAAGTGATATAAAGGACATGAGAAACCAAGAAGGAAGGAGGGTGGATGAGGGTAAGGGATAAAAATTTACCTATTGAGTACAATGAACACTATTCTGGTGACTGGTGACAGGCACACCAAAAGCCCTGACTTAAGCATTATACAAAGCATCCATGTAACAAAAACACTTGTACCTCCTTAATATTTTGAAATAAAAATAAAAAAGATCCCCCCCTACAAAAATAAAAACAGGAAAATCTATGTATTTTTATGCTCTAGATTTGATGAAGAGAGGACAGTTGTGCAGAAGTATGACTGGACAAAGGGGTCATGGTCTAATTAAACCAGAGGGAACTTAGCAAGGCCTGTTTGTACAGATTCTTCCCTGTGTCTCTCTCACTTCAGAGGTAAAGATTCCTTTCCTCTGATTAAAGGAAAGACACCTCCTGAATGAGAGTATCATGACCTGCTTCAGAGGAGAAGGGTGGGAGAAGGTCAGAGAGTGACCTACTTGCTTCTGCTATTTTCTCAAATGCTAAGATGCCATATTTTGGGGTGGTGTGTCCTGAATCCCATCACTTAGCAAACATGGAGAACAACATTTGCCCACTTTAGTGAATCTCCTGAGAATGTAATACTGAACAAAAGAAGGAATCACAGAAAACAGAACTGCTCTCTCTGATATCTTAGACAATTATTATCACAGTCTCTCTGTCTCACTATCCCAGGCTTCTCCCTTGTCTAAAACTATCTGTAAACCAATTCACTAATGTGATTTTGGGTTAAATTGATGAGTTATTGTCAAGAGAGATGTACTCATTAAAATGATTATATTTGTAGACCCATGTAAGGTCATGGAATACCATATATAAAATAAACACTGTTTTAATCGTATAAATCTTTATGTAGGAAGTTCAATATATACATAATGTGTGTCTGTATATTTCAGAAGCGTTCTAATTTTTTTAAATATATGCTAAAGGAAAAGGATACTGTAGTTTCTCTCTGCATGCTCATGCAAAACTTTCAGCAGCATATTTTTGTTTTTTAGTAATTGATGGCCAATATTGTATAATGTAACAGGAAACACTTGTTTGTTGCTAAGCTAAATGGACAATTTAGGCTATACATATTTATAAGGCTTTGGAATTGTTCCAGTAAATGCTGCAACGTGTAAAAAGAAGAATGGGCTTGCATTAAGTATATGTTGGTAATTAGAAATGCAATCCCTCAGCTCCCCTGGGTATGCAAACTCTTAACGAATCATCTTCTAAGCCATGATGATTACACAAGCTTTAATGCACTGATTTTACATAATTAAATTTTAAAGTAAACTTAATGAAATACTCAAAAATTTTAGAAAATAGGTGTTATTGCTGCAAACAGGGTAGTGAAAAAAGAATTTTCACACATTTCTTCCATCTTTCTTTTTATAGCCAGACTTGATGTGTACTTAAAACAAGTGTGTATATATATACCTAGCTCCACTGAAAATGATCTCTCTTTTAAGTGAAAGAAAGCAAGAAAGAAAAAGAAAGTAAAAGAAAGAAACTAATATCAATGACAAATAAAATATATCAGCTTCTCCAAACAGTTGACATCATAGCTTACTTTGGGGTGTTTTACACATAAATGGATTTAATCTGGTATTTCTTCATTCTTTTACAAGAGAAAAGAGATGGAGCTATGGTTTAATCTGTTAAAAATAGCTAGAATTTCAAGTGGTTTAACCTGACCCGCCAATTCAGTCAAATTAATGTTAAGTAAAATGTTTTTGGAGAATTTTGTATGAAAGGCCTGAATCAAGAACTGCATTTTTATTGCATTCTTTCATTCAATAATGTGCTAAGCAAAGAGTTACAAAAAACAATTTTGACTATGTGCATTATTATAGGATAGTGTTATTTGAGGGAATTCTAATGAGTAGATTTTTATTGCTGCCCTTGAAGAGAATTTTTTGACAGGCTTCAACACAGGCCACGGTCAGTTGCAGTGCTCCAGAGTTTCCATGGCCGATGTCATGGCCAAGTGTCACTGGTCAAAAATGAACTAAAACAAAGAGATGGTGGCAAGCTCTGTCCACAGTTTTCAAAATGTATACACAGCAACAAACTAAATACCCTTAACCACTTCGGTACGAGCGTCGACTATAGTCGACAGCCCCAGATGAACCAGCTGAGAGTCAACTTTAGCCGAAAGCCGTGATATGAAGGCGCACAGCTGAGCGTCGACTTTAGCCGACAGCCAAAAGCTTTTACTTTTACAGCTTTTAACTCTGCAGTTGCAGTGTGTACGTTCAGCTAATAAGTTACTACAAATTTGTGACCTTTTAACAAGTCCTTAGTAGGAGTTATTATAGTTATTTTCCTAAAGCTGCCTGTAAAGTAAAACAAGCTTTCAGTGCTTTAAAGCTTTCCTCATCACACAAGAGTAAAATGGATTCCTCGTCAATACACAGCACAAACTATCGTGCGGACTATGAGTGCCGACTGTGGGCAAGGTTTCGTGGCTAGTGAGCACAGTACCGAATTGATTAAGTATGACCTAGACTTAGTAACTCACTTACAAAGGATAAAGAATGGAAAATGAAGAACAGCGTATTTGATTCCTAGTGCTGTCATAACAAAGTACCACAAACTGGGTGGCTTAAAACAACAGAAATTTATTGTTTCCCAGTTCTGGAGTCTGGAAGTTCAAAATCAAGGTAACAGCAAGGCCATGCTTCTTCTGAAACATCTAGAGGAGATCCTCCCTTGCTGCTTCCTTGCTCCTGGGATGACTGTCAATCCTTGGTTTGTAGTTGCATCACTCCAACCTCTTGCTCTGTCATCACATGGACTCCTCCTGTGTGTCTCTGTGTCTTCACAGACATTTCACATGGTGCTTTCCTCTTCTTATAAAGGACACCAGTCATATTAGATTAGGGCCCACCCTAATGACTACATTCTAACTTGATTAAATCTGCAAAGACTACTTCTAAATAAGGTTACATTTATACATACTGGGGCCAGGACTTCAACATAGCTTTTTGGAAGACACAATTATACCCATAAAAAGCAGTAGCTTTATAGTGAAGAAAGCTTGCAAATGCAACTTTAACTAAGTGATCAATGTTGATATCCCTAATGGTAGGTCATGTTGATATCATGCATCCCCTAATAATATATGATGAGAAGGCACTTCACATTTGTGACATTTGTCCCCCAAACCCATAACCCCAGGCTAATTATGAGAAACACCTCTTAAATCAAACTGAGGGACATTCTACAAAACACCTGGTCAGTACTCTTCCAAACTGTCAAGATCATGAAAAACAAGGAAAGACTGAGAAACCATCACAGATCAGAGAAGACTACGGAGAAATGAAAACTAAATGCAATGTGGTATCTTGGAGTGGATCCTGAAACAGAAAAAGGACATTAGTAGAGCAACTGGTGAAATCCAAATAAAGCCTGTAGCTTAATTAATAGCAATGCTATTAATGTTACTTTCTCAGTTTTGATAAATGTACCATGGAAGATATTAACATTATAGGAAACTGAGTGAAAGGTATATGAATCTTCTGTACTATCTTTGCAACTTGAATATAAATCTAAAATTAGTCCAAAATATTTTAAAATATATTTTTAATTAAGTAAATAATAATGATACTTATGCTTTCATTATATGAGAAGCTATTGTGTTATTAACTTATAAAGATGATCTGTTATAATTAGAGGATGAGGGATATTTATCCCTTTCTTTATTCAACAGAGATCTCCCCTTTCATAAAGGGGCAAGCTTGAAATAGTGGCAAGTCTATAATGTACAAATGTTAGGAATTACATATATTTTCAAAGGAGACATTGCACAGGTAAACAGTGGGCAAAGCTCAGGTTTAGAAGCCAGCAGAGTCATCTCTGGGATTCTTACTTCATGTAATAGGCTGTGTGACTTTTCAGGGTTATTTTATTTTACTTGGTATAATTCTGTAATATGTGAAACTGGAGTATAATGTACATATATGAAATGGACCCCATGAGGATTAAAGATTAAAGAAATGTATATTATTGCCAACTACGTTGTAGTCGCTAGCTATTTGGGGTCATTATTTGTAGAGAGAAAAAGAAAGGAAAAAAATGTGTTGCAAAACTGCCACATTGGCAACAATACTTTTAACCTCTTGATTTGATTTTGATGGAGCAGGAGTGATAAGTCAAAAGGCAAGTAACTAGACACTTTCCTCTAACAAGTGACAATAATTGAGCCATTAATGACCTTTAGAAACAATTACTTATCCATCTAGCATCATCCCTGATAGTATTTCCCTATTTTGTCCACAGAATATCATGAGAATTATTATATATTACATTTTAAAGTACACATACACCATCCACTGTCCAAAAAAGAGAAAAATTGAGTTTCTGATTTTGCACAACAATAGTAGTTTCTAGTGATTGATGTTAGATGGATTGTTGATGTTCCCTTTCATAAGGAGGCAACCTTGAGATAGTAGCAAGTCCATAATGTGCAAATGTTAAGATGCCATATATATTCGAAGAAGGCATTGCATAGCTACTGTAAACAATGGGCAAAGCTCAGGTCCTGAACAGCATTCGAAACATGAGAAAGTCAAAGCCAAGTCAATTATACACATAAATTAGTGTATGAAGGAGCTCTCAGTGAATTTGACAAAAGTGTGATAGAAGGGTTAGACTGCTGAAATAAAGATCAGATAGCCATTTCTTCCTATTTTAGCTCAGGGATTTCGCTATCAAGGATGAGTTTCCTGCACAACCAGTCTTCACTGTACCTAGGTACCTTTGTCAGCTGTGAGCTCCTTGCAGGTTTTGTTCGGTCCCTAAATCTCGGGGCCTAGCATTGCCGCATAGCAGGTAACATACTCATCTTGGCCAATCTAAACTGAAACTCTGTGAGGTTTGTAAAGCACCAAGCACTGATTCCTGATTGGAGAACTGTATTCTATTTTACCAATATTTCCTTTTGTGATTTATTTTTCCTCTAGTATAATCTCTTTGCTCTCTATTCCTTTTATTCTCTCAAGCATTACAGATAATCTTGTCCCATGGGAAGAATATATATCTCCCTCCACTAAATAAAATAGTCATCCATTTAAGTATGTTTTGTCTCTGCTTATTGCACATTCATTATAACAAAGTAAATGTAACCAAAGTAAGTCTTTTTATCCCCAAGATTACTCCATCAATTCATGATTAACTTCAATAATTTCAACTTGTCTTCAAATGAATGCGTAATAACATATTTGTAGTGAAAATGTACAGGCATGTTTAATTGGGGAATTACCTTCATATCCATATGAGCCCATGCTCTCTTCACTGAGGCTCTTCCAGCCTCTCAAAGGAAATGAAGAGGGGGTGGGGGAAACCAGAGTGAGGGCAAGCTTTTAAAGAATCTAGCGGGTCATAGATGTGCTGACCTTCCTGGAATGACATATTCTTAGTTTGAAAAGGGATATGAGCTGTGGGTAATTTGCAAATGAATGCATCTGCAAATGAATGAATGCATCAAACACAATGAAAACATTGTGTGTTCAAGATTATACTATACCATATTGCTCACTGCAGTAACTTCCACAGAATTTGTTTCTCCACCATCTGCATCAGTTCTATTCCACTGTTGGACACGAGGCCCTGAAAAATGCCAGCCACTAAGAATATCTTGTGAAAGGGGCTGTGTGAACAGTTATTATGCTTGTGTTACTTCCTTAATACCCTTTTTTAATGAAAAAGAAGAAACTCACATCAGAAGCAGCACTTAAAATTCAGTTTGGAGAGTCTTCTGGCCTTTACTGAGTAGCTTTCCCTCCCTAATCTCTCTCTTCTTTTCTTCTTTTATGTAATAATGTGTTTGGGCTAAGAGAAAGCTAAATTCTCACACCCATGTCTGGGGAGAAAAAGATGACTTTTAAGGAAATAACTTCTTTCTCTAGATTTTTCAACAGATATTTTATAAGCATGATCTAGTAATGCCATTTTAATCTGGACATACATTATCAAAAATATACTTTTTTATTATACCAAATTATTCCCCTTTTTGTAACTTTCTTGCTTATGAGCAATTTAATTCCACTTTTACTTGGTTAAATAATTGTATTTTGTGAACTAAAGTAAAATTTTAAGGCTCACCCCACCACCACCACCACTACCGGCTGACTAAATTGATCCCCTTGTGGCCAAAAGAACATCCTAAAACTAAATTGTCTGGCAGGAGGAGGGAAGTCAGACATGCCTCATCATGCCCCCCTCCCTTCTTGGGGACATCCTTTATAACCCCTTAACAGGCCTAAGGGTATGCAAGACAAAGCTGCAGGTCCTCAATTTACACAACAAATCTATGTCTGATGGCTTGTCTCTGATAACAGCTCCCTATGTTAAAACATTCCAAGCCTTTAAACAAAGCTCCATGTCTTTAACCAATTACAAGCCAAAGAATCTTTAAACCCACCTATAACCTGTCAGCCACTCCCCCTCTTCGAGATGGCCCACCTTTACGGGCCAAACCAATGTATGCCTCCCACGTATTGATTTATGACTTTACCTGTAACCCCTGTCTCCCTAAAATGTATAAAACCAAACTGTAACCTAACCACATCAAGTCTACTTGCTCAAGGCCTCTTGGGAGTGGCTCCGGGTCATGGTCCTCAAATTTGGCTCAGAAAATACTTCTTTCAAATATTTCAGAGTTTGGATTTTTCTGCCCACAATTTCATTTATACACATCTAATTTGACAATTGTATGTCACAACTAGCACTAAGGAAATCAACTAAAATATCTAAGACTGAATTTCAGTTTAACTATTTTTCACATTTGGGCCCAGATGAACAAGATCAGTAATTCGAGGAGGATGCACCATTAGTTGCCTTCGTGTCTCTTATTTTCAGAAAGTTTCACATTTGTTTTCTACAGAACAGTAGATTTTACCTGAACAGACTTCTGGGCTTCAAGTCCTGAATTTATATCCTGGGCCCCGCAGGTAAATTTTTGATGGCATCTGTGTGTTTCTGTAATGAGATCCATAACATCTGCAACACATACTTTCCCCTTTGAAATGCGTATTCAAAAGAAAAAAACAATACGTTGAAAATTAAAGACAGTTCACAAGCATGTGTTGCCATTGCTTTGATAAAATTCCTCTAGGAGTCTGGGAAATGGGCTTGACCATTTTAGTGGTTTATCACACTATCCAAATAAGTCTAGGGAAAGACTGAATCTAACAAATCTTTAAACATTTCAAAGTGTTTGATGATTTCTAGTCAATGTTCCAAATACTCCCCAGTGTTATTCATTCATTCATTCCTAAATGCTATTGGGAGAATGGTTACACAGTGTTCAAACACAAAACCATCTACAGTTATCACACAATCTAAATAGTGTGATCAGAAAGCACTTGTAGAAATATTAATATAATTTATTAAAATGTCATTACCATCAATTTATCCAAGATGCCAAGAAATTCATTGAAAAGGAATTTTTAAAAGACAGAAAGGGAGAGATTTATGCTAGTAAGCAGTTTGCAAACTGGGGAGACAGAGATGCATCCTTTGGTACAAAACAAAGGTGCACTCAGTCATAACAAAAAGAGAGATTGTGCTTTATAGAATAAGTTCCCACCCAAGCTCCCACTCTGGTTCACTATGCAAATGAGGAATGCAGGCTTGTTTAGTTCTGATTGATCGACATTAAGATTGATCACAGGTCACAGTCTATTGATTGGTTAGGTCCAGGTGGCCAAACGGGACTTTCTGGCAGCCTGATTCAGGCAGTGTAAACAAGAACAGACAGCTATGAAAGTTCCAAAGTGAAGTGAGCATGTGGTTCTTCCAGGAATGCAGAGTAGATCTGTTACCTCTAGTTAGCAAATGGCCTCTTGGCTCCGTGTTGAGTTTAGGTCCCGTTAGCCACTTAGGACCCATCTTGAAGGACTGGTTCTTTCAGGGTTCACAAAAGAAGTTGTGTTTCTGTGTTATGGTATAATGCAAACAATGTAAAAATTCATCCAGCAGAGACCAAGCCCACTTTCTGGAAAACATGTGTTTCCTTTCCTGTTGACAGGTATATTTTCAATGATTTAGTAGATTATTTGCAATCTGTAGGCTCCCGTTTGGGTACAGGACATTTCTATAAAATTATCCCAATTTTCTGAAAGTTAAATGGCTTACCCAAACAACAACAACAAAAACAAAAAATGCAGGTGAACACTAATCTTGTCTGCATTAATCTCAGTTAAGTTTTTTTTTCCTTCAAATTCAGTTCAAAACAGATCCATTAGTAAATTTCACCAACTCGGTAAGTGTGTATACTTCTAACTACATGGAGGCAAAACATTCCAACAAAAATGTGATTTATCTTTGCTAAATTACCAGTGTGGCATGGCGTTACTTTGTCTAAATTAAGCAATTATGACATAATGACTAAAGAATGCTACAATGAAAAAGTCATCCATTTCTGCTATTTTGTAAATATAGGAGCACTTTTAAATGCACCCAATATACAATGTTCTAAATCTGTCAAGAAAAACAATTGACAAAATTATGAATTAATTTAAAAAGAATGTTATACACACTGCAAGAATTAGGAGCTTACAGAGGCAAATACATGATTGGACAGTCTGCTAGTTTATCTACATAGAAAGAAATCACACCTTGGATATTTTTTTCTGATTAGTAACTTATGTAAAGTTAACTAGGGTATTTTGTACCATGTTAATAAAGCCTCACTTAAAATGACCAAATTTTTACTATTTATTGTTAAGAGGAATTATATAAACTTGACTTGAGAAATAGTGTTCATGTTAAAAACGATACTATTTTTAAACTAGAAAAAGTGACGAGTTAAAAACAGACTAATGAGATAAAAGTGGGGGAATCCTCAATGTAAATGTAGTATTAGTTTCTTATCTATTCTGTCTATGAATCTAATAAAAATGATATGAAAAGGTTAAATTCTGAACACTTAGAAACAATTTTTAAAATGAGCTAAAGGCTGGTGTTTAAGGTAAAATGCATATCTCTTCCTTTGATGCTTAAACATTCTTTTAGTGACTGCTGTGAAATGAAATTAAATGTTTAGAAGTGAACCCTTTCCTAGTTCATAAATATCAAAAAGTTAAATTTGCTCTGGATTTTGAAAATTGAAATATATTGCCCTTATATTTCTAACAGATGTTCTGTTGACTCATGTGAGAATGTGATCACCAAATTGCCATTTGATCAACTGTATATGAGGACCTCTGATAATCCTGTGGAGCTTCTCATTGGATTGCACACTGGAGACACAAAGATGGACCCGCTATGCACTGAGAAGAATGCAGTGTCTCTTTCCTGCGTGGGATTTTAAAGCAATATATATACTGGGGCCGTCAAGCACCCAAGGAATGCATCTGTACCCATTGGCTATCAGCCAAACACAGCCTGGTATTGGGAGTACAAATGTATCCATTTGGTTTTGAGCACTTAAATAAAAAGTTTCATTGTCATTTGCACTTCTTTTATATTAGTTCATGTTACTTTAGGGTTTATCCTTTTATTGGCTCAATACTGAAGAGTGGCAGAATATTCCACCTCAAAAATGTGCCACTTTGGCATAAGGATTAGTTTGAACTAAAGGCACTTAAAAAAAAAAAAAAAAATCAGCAAGTATAAGAAGGCACTTTGACCATCTTTCTGAAGGTAGGAGATAAAAACCCCTTACAGAAGATGTCCTCTCTATACCAGAAGGAAAGTAATATTCTTATCATTAAGGATGGGAAAATGAGAGCCAGAGAATTTTGTTCAAACAGACCTTGTTAAAATCACTCTTATCATCCTTTAGTCTCCCTACGTAGTTTTCCACATTGCCTCTCTTCTTTCAACCTGGTCTAAAAACGTTCAGACTTTGCCACTTCTTTGGAACTTCATTTCCTTATGAGGACTCTTATGTCACATAAATCTTACATTAAATACATTTGTATGCTTTTCTCCTGTAAATCTGTCTTATATAAATTTAAGTCTCAGGCCCAGGAGAAAAATCCTAAGAGGGTAGAGGTAAAATTTTATTTCCCCCACATTTTGAAAATGTTATCATATCCTAATTTTTTACAACCTGTTTTGAATTTTTCTTAGCTCTCATATCATAGTTTTATATCTCATTATTGTTTGTTATTTACTATAAAGCTTTCTGTTTTAAAGTAAACACTTCATCATGTCTAGTCCTTATTCCAAATGTTATTTAATTTTCTTCTTAATTTTATTTTTATTTTATTTACTCTAAGTATGGCAAGCAGAAAACAGAAGGACGTGGGATTCAGCTGGAAAGGGAATCTCTTGACGGTGTTTCTCAATCTATCAATGGTAGAGGACCAGGCTTTTCCCTCAATCTGTGCAGACTCACACTTTTTTAAAGTATAAGAAAAATAAATTTCTAGAAATGAAATGAAAAAACAGAGCATGCAAAATGCAAACCTAAATTTTACCATTAGATTCAATGAATGCGATATCACTCCTTCAAATTGTTTTAAAAGTTTCTGGATGCTTACTCTAAGTTTCTCTATGTTTCTCATCACAGTCTGAGGTTAACAGTTTGCAAACCAGCACCAGTCCCTGAATCTGGTGTGTAATTATAGCACATGAGCTTGCCTCTTTCACTCTCATCTGGCCTTTTCTCTGGAAAGTCTCCCTGTCCTGCAGACTGAGTCTGATTTCCTTAATATATGCTCTCCTGGTCCTTTGTACTTCTCCATACCACCACATAATTAATAATGAATATACGACTAGTCCTTTAATTTGTGTCTGCTTTGCCTAGAGGAAACAAGCTGATGTTGTTTATGCAGAAGTGAACAGAGGTAAATTTACTTTGAAGCTAATAAAAGATCAAGTTCAGGTCTCATTTGCTTGCAGAGGCCCCTTACGAGTGGTGGAAGTTGCAGAGTTAAAGCATGTTCTAGGTGAGGAGGGGACCAGGTTGCTGCAGGAAGCATGGCTATACAAACATGTTTAGCAAATTGCCTAAAGTGATATTAGAAGAAAGGGACCCAAGCCTTGAAGAACATGATGTGATGTCTTTTTCTTTATAAATAATCACTCACTTTGGCACCCAATTTTATTAGAAATTTTACATTCTGTTTCCTAAAGTGAATCCTCAAATTATGTGAGTTTTAAGCCCCACAAACTCTGGATCTGCCCCATGTTGAATGCTTTATTTCTGGCAACTAGCACTTCCCCTTGCCTGGAGTAGGCAGTTTGCAAATATCCACTGACTGAATGAGAAATGAATAAACTATCGACTGGTTTAGAACTCCTCAGCAAGATTCCTGTGAGAGGGTACCACAAGGGTCCTTAATTAGCCTGCTAGAAATTCTTTACACTAGCCTGCTTTCAGTAAAGGTACAGTAGTCCCCCCTTATCTGCAATGGATACATTCCAAGATCCCCAGTAGAGGCCTGAAAACTTGGGTAATACATGCTACAGTATGGATGTTTGTCCGCCAAAATCTTATGTTGAAATGTGATCCCCAATATTGGAAGTGGGGGTCTAATGGGAGGTATTTGGATCATGGGGGCAGATCCCTGATGAATGGCTTGGTGCCATCCTGGCTATAATGAGTGAATTCTTGCTCTATTAGTTCTCATGAGAGCTGGTTGTTAAAAAGAGCCTGGCACCTCCTTCTCGCTCTCTTTCCTTCTTGTCTCACCATGTGATGCCAGCTCCCCTTTCCCTTCTGCCACGAGTGGAAGCAGCCTGAGGTCCTCACAAGAAGCAGATGCTGGCCCCATGCTTCCTGTACAGCCTGCAGAACTGTGAGCCAAATAAATCTCTTTTCTTTGTAAATTACCAAATTTCAGGTATTCCTTTATAGCAACACTAAACAAACTAAGACAGTACTGAACCTAAATATACACTATGTTTTTTCCTATACATGCATACCTGTGATAAAGTTTAATTTATACATTAGACACAGAGATTAACAACAATAACTAATAATAAACTAGAATGATCATAACAATAGGCTGTAAAAGTTATGTGAATTATGTGGTCTCTCTCTCTCTCTCTCTCTCTCTCTCTCGAGATATCTTATTGTAACATACCATGGGTAACTGAAACCAAAGATAAAGGGAGACTATTGTATTACCAGTACAATTCACATTTAATCTTCACAGGTTCAAGAGAATTTTTAAAGTAGAGTTTTTCAAACTGTAGACTTTAACCTTTTAGTAGTTTGTAAAAATCAATTTAGTTGGTGATTGAATCAGAATGTTTTGTGTTTTCTGGGGGTTTTTTTACAATGGAATGGAATGGAAGGAATGGAATGAAATGAAATGGAAAATATCAAGAGTGCATCACAAGGAGTAAGGGTGAGTGTTATTTTATAAAAGCTTGTGTCAGTGGTGTGTGTACACATATGTGTGTACTAAATGGCTATGTAAATTTTTTTTACATTTAAAAAACTATTTAGAGTGTAGGACTGCCCTGTAGCCTCCTCTATTTAAAAGGGATAAATACAGGTCATCTAGGACTAAGAATATTCCTAAGAGTTGTTTTATAATGATTCATTTGCTTTGTTTTGTATTTTATATTTTACACATATATTCCTTTATTGAATCATCCATATAAATATTAATATAAATCAGAAGCTCTGGTTTTTAAGATCACTGAGAAAGAACACAAAGCTTACTCAATGATGTTAAGCATGGGCTTTCCATTAGAAACTTCTTGAAGTATTCTAAGAATCTCTTGTACCCATTTCCTCATGGCAAACCTGTTTGCCATTGTAGCAAGTTAGAGTTCACTTTCTGTTAATTCTCTCACTGTATATACTTTACCTGTGATGTCATCCACAACAATGGTCCCCATGAATACCTGCACAATGATGCCTCTGAACCTGTATTTCCAGCCTTGGCCACTCTGTTGAGTTCTAGAGCCTTGTAATAACTGCCTGCTGGGCACATCCCTCTGATCACTGGCACCTGCAGAAACAGAAGCGATTGCCTTTCCAAATAAAATCTGTTTCGTCTCTTTTCTCTATACTGATTAACAGTTCTACCACGCACCCAGTATTCTAATCTAAATACATAGGCACTATTCTAACATCCTCCATCACCTTCAAGGATTGCCAGTTATAATAACTTCAGCATTTCCCAAATCCCTCCCTTTCTCTGTCCCCATGATTGTTTCCGCCTCGGTTCCCAGCCTGAGTTATTGCATCAGTCTTCTAACTGACCACCTACCTTGGCTCTTGCCCCTCCCTAATCCTTCCTTCTGTCCATGGACTCCAGATTGTTCTTTCTAAAATACAAAACTGATGTTATACTCCTGGGGAAAATCCTCCAATTAATTGAAAAGATTGTTTCTGAAGGATCAAACTTCAGCAATAGGTGTGTGACTCTAAGAGGAACCCATCTGGACCGAGTTATCTAGTAACCCGAAAATGAAATAGAGAAACTCAACAAATGCTTCATCTATTACAGTGCAGTGTGATGGAAACATGCAAAGTGCAAAGCGTAGGCTCAGTATAACCTGTCATCCAGAATAAGTTCTCTCATGACCTAAGTTACCCTTAAATAAACCTGCTTAATACAATCAGGAACGATGGGAGTGAAATAGTGAGAACATCAGAATTTCTAACTGGATATTTCAAGTGTCAGCAGTTTAATGTTTTCTCTAAGGTTATTATGGTCCTTATCAAATCTGACAGGAATAAAGAAATACTAGCAGAGGAATGGCAAAACCCATTGAATGCCAATGCTCTTACTCTTTCTGAACAGTAAACTTAGGAATGTTTAAATAAAAACTGCATCAGCTTTTACTTTTAATTTTGTTCCTTTGAAAGAAGAAGAAAAAAATAATCTATTCATTCAAGAAAGATTTGTTAAACATCAACTATATATTTGGCATAGCATTAAGTACTGGAAATTTAAAAATTGAATGTCACAATCTCTGCCCTCAGGAAGCTCGCATTGTAACGGTGGCAATATGTAAAAATGTAATGAGCATAGCAAATCTTTCTACAGTACCCACTATTTTCCAGGCACTGTCCTAAGAGCTTTACATATATTAACTCATTTATTCTTCGAAATGATCCTGTGAAATAGATTCTATATTATCCTTATTTTACTGATAAGTAAAACAAGGCACAGAGTGGTTGTCAACTTGCTCAGGGCCACACAGCTAGTAAGTATCAGAACCAAAGCTCAAACCCCTATACACTGGCTCCACAACACTATACTGCCTGTAAATAATAAGTTAAAAAATAAAAATATGATCATGGCATTATAGGAACACTATACAGATATATCCATTGAGATTTATTAGAGAAGGGTTGGAGAAGTTCATTTAATATTAATTATCAATATTTATTATATATTATGTACTAATTATTGCTAATACATATTGTGCTTATTTACCACGTTCTAAATACTTTACATGTATTGACCCATTTCAACATTACAACAATCTCAGATCAGCTCCATTATCATCCTCATTTTTCGAATGAGGTTTGGTAACTTACCCAAGGCTACACAGCAATGAAGTGCCCAAAGTTTCTGTAGTAGGCACACTAGAGCTTGGTCTTAAAAACTAATGTGGAGTTAGCCAAGCCAGCAGGTAAGAGACCAGGAACATGGGTGAAGAGGACAACCAGGGCAGGGAAGTATGTAAAGGAAGAGAGGAACATGGCCATACAGAAGAGTGCAAATGTCACCAGCACATCAGGTGCTGAAGGGCAGGGCATGGAATGAGAAGAATTACATGGACCATGGAATGACCAGTATGCCATGGTTAGATTTTGTCTCTGGACAATTGGGACATTTAAAGGACTCTTAGACATGGACTGATATGGCCAGGTTTTAATTTTAGATAGGACACTGATGATTGTGGATCAAGTGGAAAGGGACAAAGGTGGAGAGTGTTGAAGTTTCCAGGAAGCACATTTCTAAAGTAAGACAGTGGTGGTAGACTAGAAAACGGGTAAGAATATAAAACCAGCAAGACAGGTCCCTTCACACTGCCATCTCTTCTCTTTCTGAATGCTTATTTGGTTATTCACACCAGCACCCATCTACGGCCCTTCTTTCCTCCTTCTTTCCTATAACATTAGAGAAGTGAATCTATTTGTAGCTCATCATCCTATCCTGGCTCTCAGAAACCTTACACTTGATTACTCTCTCTCAGTGCTCTCAATGAAAATTAGTGTATGCTTTTTACTGAAAAGGTATAACATGCCCAAAAGTTCGGAGTATGAAAATGGCTGACCTTTCCATGAGTTCTGTGATCCTAATTCTGTTTCTTATTGGTGTATAAGGAATGACAGAATGAGTTCTTGCTTCATCCTGACTGTGCCAGGTAGTTTGGGTTTATAGATGAAAAACTCAGCTCTGCATTTAAGGAATTTCATTAACACCTTTGTTATGTTAACTAACGTTAACATAAGTAATAGATAAAATACAATATATCTTGGCCCTAGTGAGGGACTTTATGTTAGCTAATAGTTAAAACACAACACAAAACAATGAAAAAAAAATACTAATATAAGATTAAGCAATTATTATATTAAAAACATGATACAATGGGCAAGATAGGCATGAGTTGCTTTGGGCTGCAAGTAAACAAAAACTATAGTGGCTTAACCAGAGAGCAATTTCTTATTATGACATAAGAAATCCAGAGGGAGGCAGATTAAGACAGAAATAAAGAACCCAGGCTTTGTCCAGCATCCTGCTTTGCCCTCCTAAGCAAGCGACTCTCACCCTTGTGGTCACAATTTTTGGCTTGTCTGTCTTCAGGCATCCAGCGTGCATGCTTGGCATTCTTAGTAACAATAAAAGGCAAGGAAAAGGGTAAAGTCCCTTCTTCTAGAAAAAAAAAATGTTTCCCACCCACTGAACTTTTGATTCTATTTTATTGTCAAGAACTAGTCTCAAAAGAGTATGGAAAAGTCAAAGATAGCCTGATGTGATGCTTCCTGGGTTACTCTACCTAGGTTTATGGAGATGGTCCTTGCATTAAGGGTCTGATATGAGAAAATATTAATAAAGGAGACTCTGTTTCCTTTACAGTTTCCTGTTCCTTAAGTAGTGTTACTATCTGCTGCAATGACAGAGAATGGGAAGAGAGACTTCCTCCTTCAGTTACTCACTCTGTCACCATATTTCCATTCTTCTGCCTCTAGATTAAAGAAATTATATCAACAGCTATAATTGAAAGACGGATGGTCAACAGATCAGATAGGCTGCTTTTACAAAGTGCACACTTTATTTTAACTAGCTCTCATCATTTGTATCCTAAATAATTATTTGCATATTTTTATAACATTCTAAAAGAAAAAGCTTTGAGATCACATGATTCTTAATACCTGAGAACATACTAGGAACAAAAAAAATTGCTTTGGGGTATTTTAATGTCTCTTTTGTTAAAAGATGAGTAATCTTTTAACAAGGAGGAATTTACAGAAATATTATATTGATTTTCTTGACATCATCCTGAATAAAATGTCCTAACTTCCAAGACTCAGAATACCTGCCATATGAACCAATTATTCAAAGTCCAATTTGTCAGCTCAAGTATATTTTGGATGTAGAAATCTTAATAAAACTTCACTCTAGATACAAAAGTAAATTTACTTTTTGATATTTTGCCACAGTACAGAAGCTCATCTATTGCCCCAATTTTGAGTCTGTTAAAATGTATCAAACATGGAACATTGTTTTTTTAGCCTAATATGGTAACTAAAATGGAAACTTCATCAATTAATTGTTTTCAGAGATGTCTGCGATATGTACAGTCTGCTGGGTTTAGGCTCTTAGTTAAACTAGTTTCCACCCAGAATGTATTTTTTCCCTTTGTCACATTTAGAAACAAATATCTTGAAATTAGTATCTTTGCAGTATCATATTCAACTAAATTTAGTAGTTCCTTTGGTAAAACTACTTCCAGTTATGAGAAAATAAAAGTTCTTTTAAAAACCTATTAGATTAATCTATAAAAATGCATGCTACATTCTAGCTCTGTCCCTGTTCAAGTACGCATATTCCTTTGAGGAGGTATGAACATCATATTATGTGACAAATAATTGAGAAAAGATGAATATACCTGATTGTTCAGATCTTGGAGGGCACTATGTGTTCTCCAAATACTAAGATTATTAAGTGGAAGACATAGTAAGAATCAAAAAGAATGGATTTCAGCATACTGTAGAAGAGCTTGCTGCCATTAGGAATGTCCAACTGTAATATTAATAGTGAATTCCTTTTCTTTGAAGAGTTAAAACACTTGAAAACCAACTTAACAACGTTTCAGTGATCCATCAAACAAAGGTTTGATAATAAGAAAGCCAACCCTTGCACAGCCCAAGAGCCACCATCTACATTTTTGTCTACCTGAATGACATTCCACTGGCCCAAGTCTATAGAATGGTTTAGAAACTCACGCTTTTATTGGGTAAGAAGATGAAGGTAATATGAGTCACAGGAACATAGATGATAGGGTAAAAAAAAAAAAAAAAAAGAAGACCCAATGTCAACGAGGGAGAGATACCACCTGATAACCGACCAGACCCAAGGTATAAAACAAAAGAAATTAGATAGAATTTCAAGATTTCAAAATTGGATGACTACAGGTATGGTGGAGCTCTTACAGATAGGAGATTTAGAAGAGGAAATGAGTTTTTAGAATAAATCAAGAATAAATAATGCTACTAGATGATGGCATGAGGTCCCCATGAAAATGTGCGCAAGTTTTATCACTCCACTAAGACTACAACCTTACTGACAGTCCTGAGTCTCTCATACCTTTTATTCTACCCCGCACTACTGCTTAAAAGAATAGTTTTCACAGAGTAGAATTCAAACACACTTACCAAATTGAACTAATCATGTTTTACCCCATGCATTGGTTTCTCTCAACATACATCTAGCCAGATTCTCGGTGTGAAAATTGTATCATTGGCATGAGCAAGGCACTAGAAACCTGCATTAACTTTTGCCAGCCACTAGGATACCATTCAGAAAATTACAGCTTCCATGGCTGAAATGAGTTAATATCCTGCCAAACAGAAAGAAATGTGTTCTCTCCATGTTGCCAACAGATTAACTTAAACACTTGTGGCAAAGACCACTGAGTCCATTCAGTCAGGATTATATTTGACCAAAGTTGCAATTTCATCAAAGGATATTGTAAACAAGAGCACAAGTAAGATTCCTATTAGACATAATTAGAGATATGTATAGAAATAAAACTTATAATCATATAAGAGAAAGAAAAATAAAATGTTATAGAACACAAAGCTTGAGCTGAGTGTGTAACAACAGATACATCCAATTTTAACCATGGAATTGTCTTCATTGTAAATGCTTGACTGATATACAAACCCTTATTATATTAATTATTTAAGTTAAGTTTGAGTTCTAATATGTACTACAGACAGTGTTCAAGAAGTGTTCATCGAATGAACATCCTGCTTTCATCTACTCCACAAATATATGTTGTAAACCATGAAGCTTACTGCTTAGTGAGGGAGATAAAAAACAACTTCATAAATACATAAATGTATATATTTACAAATTGTGAAAGTGACAGTAGGAAAAGCCAACTTGGCTACTCACTTGGGAGCTAAGTGAGTGTATTCCAGGTTTCTGTTCAAGACTGAAAGGATACAAGAGCAGTATTGTTTTTCCACATCATCATTGTATCTTAGCACATAGCACAATGCCTGGCACTCATAACATTGGACTTTGGATTGAAATTTAAAGAGTAAGTAGGAATTAACCAAGTAAAGTCTAGGACTAGGAGTGAGTATGCTTGAAGAACCATCTAGCTCAAAGGAACATGTGACAGATACCAAGATGAGAAGGAGAATGGTGCATTTGAGGAACTGTCAGAACACCAGAGTAGTTGAAGGGGGGAACAAGGGGGAAAGCATTAAGACATGAAGGAAATCATGCATGGCTTTACAGATCACCCTAAAGATTTTTATCATTATCTTGAGAACAATGGGAAATGCTTGAATGTCTTTTAGGAGTAAAGAAGCACTACCAGATTTGCTTCTGTAAGAACACCACTTTAGTTGCAGGGCAGAACATATGTACGTTGGAAAGTAACTAAATAGATTAGATGTTAGGAAGCTGTTGCAGGCAAGAGATGATAGTAGCTCAGATTAGGGTGGTGGCAATGGAAATAAAGAGAAATGAATGAATTTGGGGACAATAGGTAAAATTGAATTGCTAGTACATAGCAGACACTATTTTTTGACAGTTATAAACAACCCAACTTCCCTTGAGGAGCTTAGATTCAAGGGAAGTTGAATCTAAGGGAAATATAACATATATAAACTATAACATTATAATACATATTTATAAGCATAAGAAAAAATAGCAATATGATAGACAACAACAGGAATGAGTGAGCCATTAGACAGAGAGTTAAATCTCCTTTAAGGAGGAAATGTTTTAGGTGGGAAGTGATTAAAGAATGAGATATATCCATGGAAAAATTTAGAGACAAGACATTCCAGGCAGAAGGAAGAGCAAGTGCAGAGGTCTTGTAGAAGAAATTATCTTGATTTATTCAAAGAATGGCAGGCAGCAGGCCGGTATAGCTGGAGCACAGCACAGAAGGTTGAATGAGATGTGGAGGCAGAGACATTGAGTTCACTGCGATAGGAAACACAGCAAGACTGAGCTGGGGACGGAAGGTCATGGGTGCAGTTGTAGACATGTTGAGTTGGAGACACCTTCAAAACATCTAAAAAGAAACTTGTAAGCACAACATGTATGTGAAAAATTGGAGTAAAGAGATTAAAAATATCAATTTCAAAGTTCTTATCATATATATGGTAATTTAAACTATGGATGTGAATACAATACACTAAGGGGGACACACAAAAAACAGAAGGGAGCAAAGGACAGAGTCTTAAGGAATGTCAACACTCAGCAGCCAGGCTGAGGGAAATGAGCCTGCAAAGGAGAGATGTAGCTTGAAAGGTGACAAGGAAACTCACATAGCTGTTTGGAAGTCAAAGGATGGGGCTGTTTCAAGGAGAGTGGCCAACAGTGTCAATTGCTACTGAGAAGCAAAATACACAGAGATGGATTTAGAGATAAGGATTTTACTGGTGGTCTTAAAGAACCATTTTTGCTAAAGTAAAAAGAGAAAAGAAAACAGATTAAAGTGGACTGAAGAGCGAGGAGAGAATGGAACGTGATGAAATGTTGCCACTTGGGCAGACAAGTCTTCAGAGAATTTCAGATCTGAGGATAAAGTTAAAAAAGGTAGAAGTTAGAAGACAAATTGATTCTGAGACAGGTGTGAAGGTCTGGTTTAGTTTTATGTTTTATATTTGAAGAGGAAGAAATTGAAGCATGTTCAGTTGCTGAGAAGAGATATCAGAACATATGGTTAGAGAAATTAAGGCAAAAGTCTTACTGATATTGAAGTAGACATTTTCTCAGTCTTATTATTAATTAGTATTTTAATAATTGCTTATAGTGGACATATGTAAAATCTAATCAAAACAATATTTTATATATACATACATATATGTATATATGATTCTAGATTTGACCTTTCCTAGATTTGACTTTTCTTTACTGAATAATTTTTCATAACATTCAACATTGTGTACTCATTTTATATGGTGTTATTTTATTTAAAGTTGTATTCATTTTGACTTTTTGTTTTATTTTCAATAATTAAAAATTATAGAAAAAAACAGGAAGAAAACTCTAAATGTATTTCAGCCAGCTGTTTTCACAAAATAAATTTAAATTTAATTTGAAAAATCAATTCATAGACATATTCACTACATCTTCATAATAGTTTTATGATTAGTAAGACTAAAAATGTATGAGTAGAAAAATTAATCAGAAGGAAAATTTCATCCAATTGGCTCTCAGCTGGATGAATGTTGTAGTTCAAAAAGAGATAATGTTCAAATACCTAGTATACGGTGTTCAAATACCTAATTCATCAATTTTTTAAAAAAACAAAACTATGTACTATATGTATAATTCCTATAAAATAAGTGTATAATTTAGTTTTAGCATTTTTTTATTTTCTTGCTTGCAAAGACAAGATAATGTTAAAAATACATATGATGCAAAATATTTTTAGCCTTGACTGATAAGGTAAGGAAGTTGAATTTCATACTGTATCACATTGAAAATCCTCTGAAATATTTGTTCAGCAAACAGTGGTACATGATTAGGAGTGAGGTGGGTTGGATCATTAAAGATTAATTCAATGTTCAATCATTCAAGAAGTATTTATTGAGTGCTTCCTACATACCAAACAAGGTTTTAAAAGGTGAATCATGGGCCAAATGCCTGAAACTATTTTAAATCATGAAATTCAAGTCAATCCTCTGCATTCTGATTTCTCTATTCAAAAAGAAATATTGTAGGTATTTCTTGAGAACGTTCTGTAAGACCATAGGTGGAAAACCAGCAGGAAGTAAATATGGTATACTCAAAAATAAAGGAATTAATAAGGCACTGGACATTTGAGAAGCAAATACATGACTTGAGGATAATAAAGAATATGTTTGTCAAGGACACTTGTCAGAGATACTCAATGATTATGTGTGTTCACACACACACACATACAGAGCTTTTGCTTTGCTTATGATAGTCAGATCTGATAAATTCAGAATTTTTTCATGTATTTTCCCCACCAATTGGCCAATGCCAAGAGCTAGAGGCACAATTGGGTAGTTGACCAGAGACGTATTGATAATAATGGTTTCCAGGAGCCATGTCTTGTGTAACTCACATTCTAAAAGCTCACAAATAAAGAACTGCCTTTGAAAAGGCCAATCAAGTAATGACATAAAATCATAGAGAGGATAAACTGCACATGCACCAGAGCAAAAGGTGATTGAGCAACTCCACCTACTCTGACCACTGTGTCAGTGGTGTTAGCCCTCAAGGCCAGAGAAAACCCAGATTGTTTCATTTCTGGTGCCAGAAAGCATAGGGAGAAATCGACCTCTTTCAGGTTGAGGAATTTTTCTGAAATACAACTGAGATAAATCTAAACTTGAAAGAGGCTTAAAATAGTTAGGCTTAGAGATAGAATCCACATAATTTTTAAATTGCGTGGAAATATATGGTTAGGCAGAAACTTGGCCAGAACTCTGAAATACTTGCACGCAAAATGTTCTGCAGTTGGTGGGATATACTTACAAGTCTGAACATAGGCATACATACAAAGACCAAGAGAGAGACTATTTGCCATTATATGCCACAGTGAAATTTTAATAGCTTCAAATATTTTATGAATATTTCTGATGGATTGAACTGCTTGTCACAGTGTTGACATGAAGTCATTCTTCTGTAATAATGAATACTGGCAAAAGTTAAGCACAAAACAATGAACTGACAACGCCGATATTTCTCTGTACACTTTCTGTTAATCATTATTCAGCAGTTGTATTTTCTTTTCTTGTAACCCACGAGTTCCATAAAAAAGAATGCAAGCACACTCACAGACACTGATGATTAATGATAAGTTCAGATATGTGTAAGGTTAGAGAACAAATACTAACCACTTCATCATTGCCTCGCTGATTTCGAGAATCATGTCAGTGTGAAGAATCCTCTGAAAACAAACAGGCTAACATATCATCAATTGGTTTCGGGCAAGCTGTGGTCCTTCCAAAGCTATGGTCTTGAGTATTGATTTTTTAAAAGGTATCGGGTCTAACAAGTGACCTCAGAGGACTCAGTGACTGTGAGCTACAGCCTAATTCCCAGAGTGACCTGAATCAGGGAAATGTCTAAACTCTGGGTAATCTGCAGTGAGAACAGTCACTTCTAAAGAATCTGTGCAAAGTGCCTGACCTCAGACTGTGATTCTTGTTTATAATCTAAGTAATGCAGGCATGACAGCAAAAAAGAAAAGGGAACTTATTTAAAATGTACTAATGTCTAAGAGAGAGGAAAAAAGCATAGTTTTATGTTTATGGAATTCTAATAGTTTAATGGAATTGGAACTCCATGAAAAGTTTATAATTCTTCCATATTAAATATGCACCTGTCTTTGAAATAATCTCATATACACAATATACCTCCACACACATAACACTTCTGTACTATGTCTTATGTTTTATTTTCCACTAGTTTTCAAATTCTTAACTTTTTGCCTTGAGGATTAAGATGAATTTTTTTAAAATGCTAGAGGCACCAACCCTAGCCATTCTCATCACAGTTATTCAATCTTTACCAAAACTTTATGGTTAATCACACTCTTTGGCTAAGCTTCTTATCTAGTCTTAAAAAGCACTCTACATTTAAAAATGACTAGTTACTTCGACCAACTTAGTGATCTTCTTGGTTAAGATATGGCTAGACAGTTATAAATAAAATTTTCCCCAAAAATATATAACACATAAATTTTTACTGTCTCCTAAGGCTCCTTCTGTGCAATAGTCAGATTTTGTATATATCTTGGTTGTTTTTAAAGTTTAAAGCTCTTTATCTTACAAATATTTCATTCTAACAAGCTGCCATCCTCCAAGATTGGAGGATTTTATAGAACTCTCCTCAAAGTACTTCTGAAATTCTTGGGATTAACAATGATTGCTTCAGACAACAGGCAGAGTTAAGAGGTATATGGAATAATTTTATTTATGTTTTTATTTCTGTCTATATTGCCGCCTGGGAGCTCTGGCAGAAGAAAGATGTTATATAATTTATTAATAATAATTTGTTTCAGGACAGTGGAAAAGTAAGAGGAAAGGATCTGTGAAAAGCCATAAAACTCCCTGAGAAGGTGGCTTGCTGATGGTGTTAAGTGTTTACAACAAGAGTAAAAGGAGAGAGAGCTCTTAAGGTTGTTTTTGTGACCAAAGAAGTGCATTGGTAGCTCCCAGCCAGGGTTGACAGCGTCTTCAGAGCAGAGTAAGTAATTTTCCATGGTATAAATTCACTAGACCAAATTTCCGTCTCACTCAACAAGGGCAGGTGACCCAGGCCCTTATCATCTAAATGTCCTACTGTCCCCTTACTCATACAATTCCTTTTGAAAGAAAAGGCAATCTGATACAAGGATGATTTAGAAATAGTCACTTGAACTTGAACAACTCATTTATTTGAACAAGTCATGCAAGGATCAAGAAATATTTATTTTTACTGTATCGGATATAAGTCAGACCTTTGTACTTATAGAGTATTCAGATTAGAAAGGCTATGAGGAAGCTTGCACTGGTTCCTACATGAATGGCAAAAATGTGAAAAATATTTCCTGTGGGAAAAATGTAAGAGAATTTTGGTTCTTCTGCCAAGCATAGATAAGTTTAAGGATCTGCCTAATGTAAGTATAGAAATAATTTTCTTTTCTGTGAGAGGGAAGGGACATTCGTGACTAATTTGTCATAGCTTTGTAGTATTTGGTCAGAGGTATGGTTCTCAGCCCAGGCCATAACATCAGAGCACCTAGGGAGCTTCCAAAAACACCACTGCCTAAAGCTCATTCCAAAAGATTTTCACGGTAGGTCTCAGGTAGTGAGGGGTACCCAGGTATGTGTAGTTTTTAAAAGCTCTCAAGATGTTTTCAGTATGAAGCCAGGGTTGACAACCAGTGGATTAGAGAATATTTACATAGTTGAAACCAGCTGAAATATGCAGGGAGTCACGGAAGACATTTTAGGCCAGTTTTTCACAAACCAAGTCATCAATCAGCATCAAAATCACCTGGATTGCTGTACTAAACTATGCAGGACAGGCCCACTCCCCCATGCCTCTCCTCCAAACCAAAGCTCCCATGACATTAGTCAAGCCCCTCTGAGCACGCCTCTTATCTAAGTTGCAACATTGCCCCCCACCTCGCTGGGCCTACATAACAGAGTTTTTAACAAGGAACCTGTTAAGCCAGCTAGATAGAATCCTCCCACCTTTAATATCTAATCCTCCTCATTCAAATTCGGCAACCTTCCCCATCCCACCCTTGCTATCTGTTCACCCTGGCCTGCCTTCAGCAAGAATTCTGTTAAGTCCGTTTAGCAAGAATTCCTTCTACCTTTAGTTGTCTCTTCTTATTAATCTTCCACCCACTGATTACTACCACCCCCCAACATACTCCTTGGCTATAAAGTCCTACTTGATCCTGTTGTATTCAAAGTTGAGCCTGTTCTCTCTCTCTTCTCTATTGCCATGGTCTTGACCCTAGCACAATAGTCCTGAATGAAGTCTTCCTTGCCATTTTAACAAGTGCCAGGTCAGTTCTTTCTTTAGCACATAAGATTCTGAGGCAATGATATTGGTAGCATTCCTCCTCCTAGACCCACGTTGGGAGCTACTACATGCCACCTGGGTGACACCACTCTAAATGAGCTTCATTGCCGTCAGGGTCCCTGGGGAAGAGTGCGGTAGTAGAAAATGGTAGGTATAAGGACAGGATATGTGATTATTCTTCCCCCAAAAAGATAAGATGAATAAATGTGGCCCAGCAGTAAATATTGGAGGAATAAAATCCCTCTGGGATAACAGAAATGCAGAACTGTAAAAATGTATAAAAGGTTTGATTGATGGTTTTGTTGTAACAAGGTATGTATTAAAGAGAGAGAGGGAAAAAAAAGAGGCAACAAAATGGGCAAAAGAAATACAAGCCAGCACTTTTAAGAGAGTCTGATTTCAGAAAGGGAAAGGAATGTTAAAGCTCAGTTCCAAACCTGGCATGAGATCCATGGAGAGGAGGCCAGTTGACAGATTCCTGAATCAGGACCTACAGATCCTAATAGCGTTAATGAAAGTGAATTACCTTACTTTTAATATGTTAATGATTGATCTGGGCATTTAAAACACAATGAAGTTGCAGCTGGGAAATATGTTCACTCCTGCAGCAAACATTAGCTAGCATTTGTCTTCCCATATGATGCATGCTTATACATGAAAGTCACCTCATAATGCTTTTCATGTAAAATCCTATAAAAATTACATTAGAACACATTAAGCATTTAAAAACTTTCAAGAATAAAATAGAGAAGGTGACTTTCTATCCTTATGAAATTAATGTGCCTGAAAGCAGAGGACTTAACCAGATAACCTTGCAAGATCTTTTCCATTTCTAAATCTATCTTTCTTTAGTTCATCAGCAAGTTTATGGAGAATCTATTTTTAGACTTATTTTATAGATGGCAAAATAGGGGAAGTAATGGTAAATGGACTTCCCAAGGTGTTAGAGAGGATGTCTATCTGAGTTAAAATTATAATTTACAGTCCCTTAATTGCCCAACTAATTACCGAGCCTGCTGTTAAAAGCACTAAGTTATACTTTTTTGCTGCACATTTCCTCTGATATCCAGAGAATTACATCAAATAGAAAGCCTGCTCCACTTTTTATGGATATTTTAGAATTGACTATTGCATCCATTACATGTGGTTTTGAGAAGTATGCTGCCCACAATGTGTAGAATAAGTTACTTGTACAGGACTAATGGACACAGCTGTGAATTCTTTGATCTTTGACCTTTCTGTGCCTTTTGAATTCTCTTCAGGATGCATCAAAAATATAAAATATATCTGCATCAGAGTAAACCAGGAATTTGGAAAACCAAACTTGCTTATTATATGCATGATTTAGAAAGAGTGGACAGAGCTACATTATATGAAATATGTTTTGTACCAATTTGAAGTTTTAAAAGCACGCTAAAAAGTCATTTTAAGAAATAGGAATTGAGTGCTTCTTCTATTCCAAGCACTACTAAAGGCACTATATGGGAACATGCAAGAAGGCAGTGTCAGCTGAAAAATGGCCCAATCTGACTAGTGTTTAGCAAAGATCACTCTGGTATCTGGCTTCTGAGTAAACTCTACGGGATATTATGAAATAAATTCATGGGTGTTTAATTCAGATGTTGAAATCCTAACCCTAAAGGTCTTTAAGGTAAAATGAGGTCACTGGGGTAGACCCTAATATAATATGACTGATATCTTTTTAAAAGAGGAAATTAGCACGCAGACACACACAGAGGAAAGACCATGTGAAGACACAAGGAGACAGTCATCTACAAGCCAAGGAGAGAGGTCCACAGAAGCAACGAACCCTGCCCACACCTTGATCCTGAACTTTGTGCCTCCAGAATTGTGGCAAAATAAATTACATTTGTTTAAGCCACTCAGTCTGTGGTACTTTGTCATGAGAGCCCTAGCAAACAAACATGAGAGCAACCGAATGAAGCCACAGAGAAAGTGAAACTGTTCAGGAACCATTAAAATTATTCTAAAACTAAAAGGCTAAGGTTGATTTCAGATGTAGCTTTCTTTCAGATGTAGCACATTGTCTAAACAATAGCCAGGGACTTGATGATGATTATTTTCTTGTTTTTGATGTATTTTACACATGGGATTGAAGTTTTCTATATAATAAATATTACATAAATGTTTTGAGTAAAATTTTAAAACTAAGAGAAGAAAATGATGGGAAACAAAAAGTCCTAGGACACACAAGCTACAAAGAGTTTCAAAGAAAATTCTAGAAACATAATTTCTGAGTAGGCCTTTAAAGAAGCACGTCCAGACACTGTTTGTACAGTTGTGGCTGGCGGCATCGGGTGGTCATTACTCTCATCTCGCTGCTTCTGATTCTACCCTACATCTAGGTCCATGTAGTTTATTAATTTAAGAGCTCAGTGGAATACTACAAAGAATAACTGTCCCAGCAGTTGACATGGCTCACAGTTTTCTCTCTCTCACCTTGATTTTGGCTTAGCTTTTATCCATGATCTTCCAAATTAGGAGTTTAAAATTGGAGTTATGAGGGATAAAATTAGGAAAATGGGTGTCACAGAATGATTCTTTTCTTTGCAGGACTGAAAACCCAAATTGTGTGTCTCCTCTCTCATTATTTGCATTGCTTCCAAATCAACTAACTAACAAGGAAAGGCGGGTGGAGAAGACATCTCTCACACAGCTGGTTATATATTGATAAATAAATCCAATTCCTTTCACATGCCAGGACATGACCACTGGGGACCTTCCCAGAGAAACATTAACCAACTCTGTCCTTATTGAAACAAGGCAATGAATAACAAGGGAGGACTTTGTCTCTAATCTCAAGCCATGGAACTAACTGTATGAGGCATGATAATTCAACAGGCAGGAGATTACTGACCCTTCATAGACTGGCAACTCTTTAAATTAAGATGACTCCTAAGAGAAAAGGTAAGGTTCTTATAGGTCAGGCAGCAGGCTGTCCTGTTAAAATTAAAGTTGAGTATTAATCCACTGAGTTTATAAGGAAAATGAAGCAAATATAAATAAGGAAGAGAACAATAGAATTCTCAGAATGGTATAGTAGAGTATCACAAAATCAAACAGACTTATGTATGAAGTTGAGCTCTATCACTCTTAAATTGTTGGACTATGGAAAATTAACATTTTTATGCCTCAGTTCCCTTTATACAAATAATAACATTCACTAATATTCGCCTCTCAGAGAGATTAGGAAGCTTAAAGAAAATAACATATGTAAAGCATTTAGTACAATGTCTGGCACGTAGAAGATAAAGTAAGTATTACATTTTTATTTCTTCTTTTCTGCCTTTACCATGAATCTATTTATAGCATTATATGAATGCTCAACTAATTTTCATCAAACAATATGAAAGACAGACACTCTTTTAAGTTTGTTGATACGTTCTCCAAAGTCTGTCTTAGGAGGCCAAAGTGCTCTGGCAAAGATTTCTATTATACTTTCTTCTTCTCACTTTTCTTCATTCTTTCTTTTTTTCCTACTTCCTCTTGTACTTTTCTAGAGTAGGAAATGTGGGTCATTCTAGTGGCTGGATGAGAAAGTATAGAAGGAAAAAGAAAGATTCATGGTAATACTTGAAACATTGATATTAATACTATCTTATATTAATACTATAAGAAATATGCCTGATAGTAAAATAAACATCAAAAAAAATAAACTAGATGAAAATTACTCGGGCTGCCATAGCAAAATGCCATAGACTGAGTGGCTTAAACAGCAGAAATGTGTTTCTCACAGTTCCAGAGACTGGGAATTCCAACATCAAAGTGCCAGCTGACTCAGTTTTTGAGAATTCCTGGCTTGCAGACAGCCACCTACTCACTGTGTTGGAGGTGGGAGTGTCTCTTTCTCTTCCTCTCTTCTCTCATAAGGCTACTCATTCCATCCTGAGTTTCCCATCATCCTCATGACCTAATCTAACCTTAATTACCCCATCTCCAAATATCATCACATTGGGGGTTAGGACTTCAGCATATAAATTGGTGGGGGGACACAATTCAGTCCATAGCATAGTTTATAATCAAATAGATATTTTCCTTGTATTTCAAACAAACAGAAGCATTTCTCTTAAAAAAAAATCCTAAGAGTTTCATGTGTAAGTTGCCAGCCCCCAGTATTGAGCTTTATTTCAAATGAAACCTAAATAAAGATCAGCAGGAATAAGGTTTATTAAAAACATAGAAGAACTCCCAAATTTTAGGGTATTTATATTTTGATTTAGACAAAGCATTCAATATAAGCTCCAAGAATGAATAGTGACACATTGGAAAATGTCATTTTCAAAATGGAAAATGGCTTGACAAAGAATAAATACTAGTAAGAATCTAAAATTCCACCTAGTTTTAGGTTTTCTAGGAGATAAGATTAAATCTTACCACTGTGTTAGGGACTGGGAAGAAAAGACTGCAAGTATGACGAATACATTATGGGAACTGGGAGAAAGAAAAGTACAAATGAGGGCAGCCTATGGCAGAAGTCAAAAGACATGGAAATAAAATCATCAAAAGAGATGGGTTAGGTAGGAAAGAACCCACTGGATGATTTGGGATTGGGGCTGGCGACAAAGGTAAGTGGGATATTTTTTGAAGCTTGCAGCAGCATGATCCCTATTCTGACAGAAGAAAATATCACTGAGAATAAGAAGGAGGCAAGAAACTCAGGAAGTGGCTATGCTCATGCCACAGGTACTAGCATGAAGATGGACAGGAATTCCTGATACTCCATCATCTCCTGGCAATAGGGAGTCAGAATCATGACCCCATTAGAAACAGCAGGACAGTACCCAAGGATGTCTTGCCATTGTTTTCCATGAAGTTGCCTCTTGGGGATGGCCTAGTTCAAAATGAAAATTTGCAGTTGGGACTGGGAGAAGGAAAGTCAATCTTTTCTTCTTATGGGCCTGTGACTTCAGCCCACAGCGGATAGGTGTAGACTAGCAGATTGCAGCTTCCGTCCTGAGATGCTCTTGGTACCTGGATGGGGAGTGCAGAATGCACCATTGGCACTGACAACCTGGGGAGGAGAAAGTCACAGCCTTGTCCCACCCTGAGACACCATGAGGCACTTGCCTAACCCCACTTTCCCTGTGCCAACACCCAAGGGCCCCCAAGGAGAAGGCATGGGCAGAACACAGACATCTCCCACCAACACAACCAGGAGTGCAGTTGTCATCGTGAGGCTCTGAGACTCCAAGCCACATATACACTCTCTATGGTTTCACTTACAAAACACAAATTCAAAGATAAAATTATTAAGAATTTCAAAGCTGAAACTGCAGAGCATAGTTGCAAGACCCAGACAAAGGGCTCTTCTGAACATGGGCCCCTGAGCAACTGCATTGGTTACAGGCGGTGAAGCTGGATGCCTGATTACAACCCATTTGTTTCTAAATCTTCCCGTTCTAGAGGAATTGTCTCCATCTCCAGCCCCCCTTGCCGTCATCCAGTCCTGATCCCTGACAAAGCTTCTTCTTACCATTTGCCTTGATCCCTTTCAGTTGGTTAAGAAAAAAAAAAAAACCCTGAAACATTATAAAATTTTAAAAAGACAGAACTGTGAAAATTGTTTTATGTGCTTTCTTTGACCCTATGTCAAAGACATGGGACTTTTTCTTTCTAAAACTAGTTATTTTTATCATCGTTATCATTATAAAATGATACACCTACAGAGTAAAATAAATTTCAAACGATACAGAAGAATAGAAGAGTAAAAGTCTCTCAAACATCTTTTGTCCCTAGAGTCACTTCCAAGAGTTAATCACCAGTAGATTGATTTCTTTTTAGTTCTATGGTAGTTATTGATTTAGAGTTAAATAAAATACACCTTTAATTCTTGCTTTGTCAACAATAAAATTCCTCTAGCCCCTTCCCAACTCCTCCTTTACACTTTCTCCTGGTCACATTCTCCCCTCACTCTGGCTTGTGTGTCAATTCATACTCTCTCCTTTTTTCTTTTATCCTGAATCCCTGCTGGGTAATTTTTTCACATAGGGTGTTATGTGTAATGGTCTGGGTTTACATGTGTTCAAAATGTAAACGTGGGAACGATAGGTAATAGTTTGAAATACATCTGAGAACTACCATTTAACAGTCATTTTTGCTATAATTTTTAAGTCATTGTTTCATTGCCTTCTAGCATTCAGAGTTGCTAAGAGTATTATTCTCTCTCCTATTGTAAACAAACCATTTGTCTCCATGTCTCCAGAAAGATTTAAGAATTGTTATTTCCCCTTTGGAATTTTGAAATTAAAACAGGATATTTCTACACTTTTCTTTTTTTAATGAATTCCTCTTGGTATTCAGTTCAACTTTAAGGTCTCCTGAAACCTGAACTTTCTGCAATTTGGAGAGAATGTCTCCTGTTAACTTTTTAAATTATTTTCTCTTCTAGAGAGCATATTTAGAGATTTGTTAGACTGATTTTTATATTTTTCATCTCTAAATTTTATTCTGATCAATTTTATCTTTTATATAACTACTGTTGTTTCCAGCCATGTTCATTCCATTATACATCCAGTCCACTAAATTTTGTACTTTGGCAATCATATTGTTTAATTTCCAGGAATATTCCCCATTCAATGTTTGCCCATTCTTTTTTCGAAGTGATATCTTCTGAAATTTCAAATTCTGTGTTCAGTATTATCTCTATTTTGTTTGTGATTATATCATAGATTTTTATCTTTTTGCTTCTCTTCATGCTATTTTTTTTTCCTTAAAAGTCTAGTGCTTCTGATGTCTGTGCATTTATGAATGAAGGTCTAGTTGACTAAATTAAATAATTGAGCTGGGTTTCCTCTGCATTTGTGTAAGTTTTGCTCCCCCAGCCCCCAGAAAAAAGACAACAACTCTAAAATGAAGACTGGGTAAATGTTCTATGCAGAGGGAAAATGTGTGTCCAAAAGCAGGGAAATGAAGGCAAACAAGGAAGCAGGTAGAAAATTTCCACGACTTTGGGTGCAATAGCTCAAAATTCAGCAATAAGTCAATTTCAGCATACCGGCAGTGTGTGTGTGTGTAGATTTGTGTTCATGTGTGTCAGTTGGGGAAGTTACCTGGAGCTCTGCCATGCATCTCTCTGCTCTACTCTAGGAGTTCATCCCAGGCAGATTGGGAGGTACCACCTCTTTAGAGAAAGGAGCATTCAGGGTTTTAGCAAAGCCATGAATGGGAACATCTTTGAACATTCAGGAGGAACAGCTGTTTCAAATGTAGTTGTTAATTGATTTCCCTGATAACTGTCCTTAGCCAAGCCTATTTGTAGATGCTACTCTTTTTATTACAGGGTTCTTGGAGCTTCTCCTGGTACTTCTGTGGAAAATAATGCTTGTCCTTTGTCCCTTTGACTGTGATTCTCTCATTTCTGATTTTTCATCACTCCAATTCCATCTGATTTCTATTTTCATGGAATTCCTCAAAATGAGGTTTTGTTTTCCAGTGCAGTTTTAATATTATTCTTTTAAAAATATAATTTCTGTCATCACAATGAAATCTTCGGCAGGAAGGAAGACGGATGGACATACTCAAGTTGTAGTGTTCAATTTCCAACTGCTTGATTAATTTTAACATTAATTGGCATACCATCTGGCCTTAAATTAGTGCCCACTTAACCTGTAAGTACAGTAATTGCTAAAAAATCCCTATCAAAACTTTCTCTATTTCTCTATTTCGGTCAGAGAATGACATCCTGTTATGTCTGTGATTGAAATATTACATTTACTTTATTATGTTGAAAAAAGTTTGAAAATAAGTGTAGATGAATTCAAAGAACAATTGAAATGTCTCATTTTTGGAAACAGGCAAAGATTAAATGTGGCCAGTAAAAGACAGTGATATAAATTAAACTGAATTGGGGGAGAAAATAAACTATGACTTTCCTAAAGGTAAAAGCATTAGAATAAAGTAATTATTGCAAGAGGTAGAGGATACTTGATTGACTAAATAGGAAGAACGACCCAGACAGAGAAGGTAGATTAAGAGTAAGTTATGGAAAGATGATGGTTAAAACTCTATGTGAGAGATATTAATAACTGATTACTGTTCAAAATGCCAGACACTGGTATAAAGCAGCTACAATTAGACATATCCTTATTAATTAACAGCTTACATTTTCAAGGTGCCTCATTACTATAATTACTCACAACAGATCAGGAAAAAAAAATTCTCACATCTTACTGTGAATCAGCATTAGTAAGAGAGATTTGAATCTTCAATTCTTTATTTAGTATCTTGAACTATTTTGATCTTATTTTACTTGAACACATTTCCTAAAAAGAAAGAACCAACATATTTCTACTTAAAGTACAAGATTCTATTAGTTTTGAACATGGTCCATATAAAATGATTTAGCATTATAGTTTCTAATAAATAGATTAATACAGTATATAAGAAATAACATAAATTAATACCTAATAGGCTAAAAACTGATAAAATTCTTAGGAAGCTATTATAATTTGGTTCATTTGATCCCTCCAAATCTAATGTTGAAATTCAATTCCATACATTCCGGGGGGCTTAATGGCAGGTGTTTGGGTCATGTGGGGGTGATCCTTCATGAATAAATAAATGCCTCCCTGGGGAGTGGGGATAGTGAGTTCTTATTCTATTACTTCCACTGACAGCTGGCTGTTAAAAAGAGCCTGGCACCTCCCCTCTCCCTCTGTCTTGCTTTCTCTCTTGTCATGCGATCTATGCACACACTGGCTCCCCTCCCCCTTCTGCTGTGAATAGAAGGAGCCAGAGGCCTTCACCAGAAGCAGAGATGCTGGCACCATGTTTCTTATACAGCATGAAGAACCATGAGCCAAGGAAACTTTTATTTTTAAATTACTCAGCCTCAGATATTCCTTTATAGCAACACAAATGGACTAAGATAGAACTCTATCTATCAAATGTGGTACCATTCACTGATGCATGGTAGATCAATGAAATGACAAATATCAAGCTATCTATTACACCATTATGGAAATTGGGTCAGTTAAGAGTCAAGTGTCTGTGGGTTCACATTTCTTTTCTTTTCTTTTCTTTAAACTTAGAACCCTTCAGAGTTTATTTTTCCTGAGTCAAAAAGCATAGCTTTAAAAGATTTTTTAATAGGGAGTACTCCTTAACAATTAGTATATGGTCAATAAGCTTGTGATTTCCAACAAAAGATACCATGACTTGTGGAGAATGAACCAAATAGTGCTTGCAAGTACCTTCTACCCAAGAGAGTTTTATCTCATTTTGTTTGAATTGCTAAAGTCATACTTTCATCTTTCTTTGGTCATGTTCCCAGAAACTTCTAATGTATTTAAAGCAAATAAATAATTTGTATCTGATGTTTCAGAGGAGTGAGGAAATGACCAAGTTAGTCTTTTCTCTGGGTCAACATGTGCTCTGAGAAAATGAGATAAATAGTTGATGGCCAGAACTAAATTGGAAGCTGGCCAATGGGAAAGAAAAAACTCTACTCTTTGATGTACCTAAACACGTTTTAAAGAGGAAAAAATAGCTAAATAGGAGTTCACCATGTTTTGTCAATATCATGTTTTATGAGAAAGAAATGAATTCTTCAATAACGAAGATGATGATCTCTCTAACAACTGAAAAATGGAAGTCTCTAAGAGAGGCAAAATTTTCAGAAAACACATTCTAATCTGGTACTAACATGTTCCTTGCATCAAACATAATTATACATTTTTAATTGTCATGTCATATCAGAAATACTAATTCTGTGAAATTTGCCATTTTCTCAAAATCACTACAGAATAAGTTAAAACTTACACTTATCTAGACTTGTGCTCAAGATGGCTGACCAGAAACACCAGTGGCCAGTGTGTCAGAGTAAGAAGGAGAATTTTTAGATGAAATAGAAAAAAACAAACAGACAGACAAAGATCAGGGGTGGATCTAAGGGAAGGGGTCCAGAACCTTCAGGAGATTCCATGGGAAAAAGTTGCAGAGCAGAACAGGAAAGAGCAAGGTATTGGCAGAAATCAACTCCCAAGAGACTTGGAGTCCATCAAGAAGGATAAGTGGAGTGGTTTGTTTCTCCCCTGACCACATCTCTGACAGTTGGTGGGTTCCTGAGCTACTGGGGAGACTTTCTGCCCACAAAAGCCCAGAGGCTGCTGCCATCAGTGAGCTTGGAGCCTCTTGTGCACAGGGCACCAAACTCCCAATTGTCCCAGGGTGCCTCCCATCTCCACAGACCCGTGAGCCATAATGGCAGGTGCCATATCACTTCTCTACCCACCATGAGCCATTGTCCTCCTTAGGGGGCTTAAATTCCTCAGGTTTCATCTTGGTTATTCCCACAGAGACAATTCCCAACTCAGGCCCAGACTACAGAACTCACAGAAGTCCAGTGGGTTCCAGGTGATCTGCATGACTCCAGTGCCTGGATGTTCTAGGATGGTGGCCTCCTGGATTGAGGGGGCCATTTAAAATAATGGCTCAAGAGGTAAAACAAAGTTATAAGGTTCTACCCAATAAGATGAACAGAAATGCATCTCACTTATCAATTCTTTCAATAAATGTGAACAGCATGAGTTCTGCACTCGAGAGACATAGGCTGGTTGAATGGATAAAAAAAAAAAATACAAGCCAAATATATGTTGTCTCCACAAAAGACATCTAACCCACAAGGGCTCATTCATACTTGAGGTGAAGGGATGGAAAAAAGTGTTCCATGCAAATGTCAATCAAAAGAAAGCAGGAGTAGCCATTCTCATATCAAATAACATAGACTTCAAATCAACAGTAGTAAATAAAGACAAAGATGGTCATTATATAATGGCAAAAAGAGCAACTCATCCAGAAGATATAATAAGCCTAAATATTTATGCACCTAACACAGGCGTACCCAGATTCATTAAGCAAACCCTATTGTGTCTAAACAAAGTGATTAACAGCAATGTTGTAATTGCCTTGGGTCTTCAACACCCAATTCACCCAACTGGACAGATCCTCCAAGCAGAAAATAAATAAAGAAACACTGCACTTAAATGGGACTCTAGAACAAATGGGCCTAACAGACATTTCAGAATATTCTACCCCAAAACTACAAAATATATACTCTTCTCATCAGCATATGGAACATTCTCTAAGATTAATCATATTTTAGGCCACAAAACATGTCTCAACAAAATCAAAAATATAGAAATTTTATCTTGTATCTTCTCAGACCATAGTGGAATAAAATTAGAAATCAACTCCAACAGAAACACTCAATTCTACACAAAGTCATGGAAGTTAAACAACCTATTGCTGAACAATTATTGGCTCAAGGAGGAAATTAAGGTGGCAATCAAAAGATTCCTCAAACTAAATGACAAAGGGGACACAAGTTACTACAATCTATGATATTCGGAAAAAGCAGTCTTGGGGGAAAATTCATAGTTTTAAATGCCTATATCAAAAAGATGACAAATCAACAATCCAATGAATCACATCAAGGAATTAGAAAAGGAAGAGCAAACCAAACTCAAATCCAGCAGATGAAAAGAAACAACTAAGGTCAGAGCAGAACTAAATCAAATCAAAAACAAAACAAAGAAAATACAGAAGAATGAAACAAAAAGTTTTGGTTATTTTTTAAAGATAATCAAAATTGATAGACCTCTCGCTAAATTAACTCAAATCTAGAAAAGACCCAGATAAGCTCAATCAGAAAGGAAAATGGAGATATTAAAAATAATACTACAGAAATACAAAATATCATCTGTGAATGCTATAAAAATCTCTATACACATAAACTCAAAAACATTGAGACAATGGACAAATTCCTGGAAACACACAACCTCCCAAGGCCCTATTGGGAGAAATCGAACTCCTGAACAGACCAATTATGAACAATAAAATTTAAGCAGCAATAAAAGTCTTCCAACAAAAAAAAAGCCCTGTACCAGATGGTTTCACAGCTGAATTTTATCAGACCTACAAAGAAGAATTAGTACTCATATGTGCAGAAATTATTTCATAACATCAAGAAGGAAGGAATCCTCCCCAACTCATTCTATGAAGCCAGTATCACCTTCTACCAAAGCCAGGAAAGGACACAACAAAAGAAGAAAGCTTCTTCTTCTGAATATAGATCCAAAAATCCTCAATAAAATTCTAGCAAGCTGAATTCAGCAAAAAATTAATCCACCACAACCAAGTGGGCTTCATCCCAGGGATGCGAGGATGGTTCAAAATACATAAATCCATAAATTTGATTCACCACATAAACAGAAGCAAAAATTAAGATTATATGATCATCTCAATAGATGCAGAAAAAGCATTCAACAAAATTTTGCACCTTTTCATGATAAAAACTCTTAGCAAAATAGGCATAGATGAAACATGTTTCAAAAAGCCATGTATGACAAACCTACAGCCAACATCATACTGAATGGGAAAAAGTTGAAAGCATTCCCACTCATAACTAGAACAAGACAAGGATGCCCACTGTAACCACTTCTAGTCAACATAGTGCTGAAAGTCCTAGCCAGAGCAATCAGGTACAAGAAGGAAATTAAGTGCATCCAAATGGGAAAAGGGGAGATCAAACTATCATTCTTTACTGATGTTATGATATTATATCTAGAAAACCCTAAAGATTCTGCCAAAAGACTCCCCAAATTGATAAATAAATTCAGCAAAGTCTCAAGCTACAAAATCAATGTACACAAATCAGTAGCATTCCTTTAAACCAACAACAGTCAAGCTGAGAATCAAATCAAAGATGAATACCTTTCACAATAGTTACAAAATATCTGGGAACATATTTAATCAAGGAGGTGAAAGATCTCTACAAAGAGAACTACAAATCACTAAGGAAGGAAATCACAGAGGATGTAAACAAATGGAAAAATATATCATGGTCATGGATCAGCAGAGTCAGCATTGTTCAAATGTCCATACTACCCAAAGTGATATATAGTTTCAACACAATCGCCATCAAATTACCAATGTCATTTTTTGATGATCTAGACAAAATAATTCTATGCTTCATTTGGAACCAGAAAAGAGCCCAAATAGCCAAAACAACATTAAGCAAAGGAACAGATCTGGAGGAATTGCTTTACCAGACTTTAAGATATACTACCAGGCTATATAACCAAAACAGCATAGTACTGACACAAAATTAGAGACATAGACCAATGGAACAGAACAGAGAACTCAGGTATAAAACCATCCACATATTGCCATCTGATCTTTGACAAAACAGAAAGCAATATACACTGGAGAAAAGAATCTCTATTCAATAAATGGTGCTGAAAAACCTGGATAGCCATGTATGGAAGATTGAAACAGGATCCACATCTCTCACCACTCACAAAAATCAAAATGGATAACAGACTTAAATGTAAGATATGAAACCATAAGAATTGTAGAAGAAAATGTTGGAAGAACTCTTCTAGATATTGACCTAGGCAAAGAATTTATGACTAAGACCCCAAAAGTAATCACAGCAACAACAAAAGTAAATAAATGGGACTTGATTGAATTAAAAAGCTTCTGCACAGCCAAGGAAACAATCAACAGAGCTAATAGACAACCTACAGAATGGGAGAAAATATTCACATGCTATACATCCAATAAAGGGCTAATTAACCAGAATCTGCAAAGAACTCAAGCAAAGCAGCAAGAAATAAAACCAAACAACCCCATTAAAAAGTGGGCAAAGGGTCGAGTGCAGTGGCTCACGCCTGTAATCCTAGCACTCTGGGAGGCCGAGGT